>PVHY01009069.1:0-55792 GCA_004024945.1 Uropsilus gracilis
AAAAAAAAAAAAACCAAGTGGGCTGGTGGGTGTGGAAGACAGACTCAAGGAGGGAGATTAGACTCTTAGGCTGTTCAGAAAAAGGGTTATCATGCTTTCATTTGTAGAGATCACTAGTAGTGAAGGAAGTATAAACCAGGATAAGGGCAACCCCCTTGTTACAAAAGTGAAAACACGTAACTTTCAAAATGACAGAGTTGTGATGTCATCAGACGCTTAAGATCTCATTCATTTATACTGTGACTCCAGACAAATATTTACATGCCTCTAAGCATTAAAACCAGAAAGGAGTCTTTCTGACCAACAAGGTGACAAAGCATATTTTCTAAAATTTTCATTTTCCTAAACTCTATTATACTACTGCATACATAATACCTTCCTTGTATTTTTATGTTTCCTTCTCTCAGGCTCTGGCACCACCTCCCAGAGGGACGGGATTGGTGTTGAGGGTTGAGGGGATCCCTCTGGGCTCTCCCAGTGGTAGATCGAGCCACTACGGGTATGACTGGGACTAACCGAGGGGAAAGCCAGAGAGGAGCTGGGTCAAGGGTTGGGTGAGGGAAAAGGATCCTTTCTTGCCCTCCCTGAAACCACCCATGGACTTTAGGGGGAAAACTCATCATCCAGGGGCTGTGGAGGGCCACCTTCCAGAGTCTGAGACCTTCTTTGAGTGGGTGACCAGAAGCAACTGGTTGAGGTTGTTGGTGGGCTGAACCTGGGGCCACTCGTCAGTCATCACAGGTGGCAGACATTCTCTGTTATCCAGCACAGGGCCAGTGGACACGGTGGCCTCCAGCTGTAGCCCAGGGCTTAGATGGAATAGGAAGTTGGTGGCCCCTGGTAGGGCTGGCTGGATTAAGAGACAGCAGCATGACCAATGTGGGAATCACTATCCAGCAGCCCCCACTGGATGAGTACACCAAGGTGGACACCTCTCACTCGGGGCTTGGGATCTGTGTACAGAGGCTCCACACCCCCTCCCCCACTCCTACCCCCAGAGATGGGTCTGGTGGAGCTGCAGCTGTTACCTGTAGACTGAGGGGCAGAAAACTGCCCCCACTGCCCACCCCTCCCTCTGCGGCATTGCCACCGCCAGGAACAAAGGAGACAAAGCTGCCTGGCTAGCCTGAGCTCTACTCCTTTCCCCTGGCCTGCTGCCCAGGCCAGGGCAGAGGCTGCCTGGAGAGCCAGGCACACAGCCTTGAGCTGACCAGAACCCCACATTCCAACCTGATGGACACTGGATAGTAAATATGGTATCTGTGGAGGGCCAGCCTACATTGAAAACCGGCTACTCAAAAGAACAAAAAGAGGTTAGTAAGTGATATTCATCAACATGGGTCATAATACTAACAGCCTATATTCGAAATCTGTAAGGGGGTCAGAATCAGATCCAATGGTGCTTGTGAGAAGACCCCTGACCTATTCTTCTGAAATGAAAATGCCAAAAACAACAAAACAATGACGAGACAGACAAAGGGAACAATAAAGACAGACAGTGGTGACCCCCAGAGACAAAACCAATTGAGACCTCTGGGCTCTAACCTCATGAACCCTCTCCAAAGGGAAGAAGGCATCCCCTCCTTCCCGGGGACCCTGGAATAAGTGCTGTGTCCAGCCTCCTGCAGGTCTGGCTCAAGTGGCGCCCAACACAAGCAACACTCATCCTTCAGAGGGAAACCTGCTGGTTCAACAGAGTATCAAGGAGCCTATCCTGGACGAGCCCCCAAATGTGAGTTGTGGGCCACTCAACAAGACACAAGGACGCCAATTGAAGTTCAAAATTGCTGGTTTATTATTGGTGCACCAGGGTCCCCAGGCCAGCTTTGCAAGAGAGACCAGAGTAGCCTCTGTTACAACTTTTCATAAGGTAAAACCACCACCCCCTATTGTGAGGCAAGCAAACAGGTATAGGATACGTTCTCACGTTCGCATAACTTCCAATAATGCGAACATCCATCATCTATCAGGAGGACAATGCTGGCATCCATCATCCATCAGGTGGACAAGATGGTTGTCAGGAACAATAAGGAATAAGGGGAGGCAGAAACAGGAAATCAGACCAGCCAGTCGTGGCTGATACTTTCCACTGAGGGCAGGGAGAGGACGCTGGCTTCAAAATGGAGGTTTTAAACAAAATGCGTTACTTTGGTTAGTCTGTTCCCAATGCAGATAGTGTTCTCCCCCAGTCAGTTCCTGTATCATAGTTGACACATTGTGCTGTAAGTCATTAGCACATTCAGTTCTTAGGACTTCAAATCCTTAAGAGATGGCTGGAACAGTTGATTGCTGCTGAGTCCATGAGCATAGATTCTCCATCCTTGGTTGATCTTTAACTCTGCTATCTGTTCCTGGATTCCAGCAAAGCCCAGCACATCGGCCGGGAATCCATTGTTCTCCATTATCTGTAGTAATACAAATAGAACCTCTTTTCTGCCTTATAACTTGAGCTGGACTGGACCATTGTTTGTCAGGGGCTCCTTTTATATTACCATAGAAGCTGGTTTGTCTTTTTAGTCATTATTATATTATTATTATTATTCTTTATTTTAAATGAGTTTTCATGGGGCTTGCCTTGTGGACCTCTGTCTGAGAATGTTAATGGCCAATAATTAGAGATTGGCTTACTTCACTTTAACTTAAATTATGCTTTTTATTCTTTTTCAAACTTATAATAGGACAGGCAAAATAGTGATAACACTTTTTTTTTTTTTTTTGAGACTGGGTCTTGCTATTTTTGCCCGTGGAACCACAGGCTCTCGTTGCCCGGGGTACCACAGACTCAAGCGATCCCCAGCCTCAGCTTCCCAGGTAGCTGGGATTACAGGCGCACACCACCACGCCCAGCTATTTTTTTTGGAACTAGGTCTCGCTATGGGCCCTAGGTGGGGCTCGAACTGCAATCCCTAGCTCCGGCCGCTTCATGGGCTGAAGCTGACAAGCACGAGCCACCGTGCCCTGCCTGATAACAGCACTTTTTACCAAGGTCCACTCCCCCCTCTTTTGTTCAACAAGATTTAAATTAATTTAATTCAGAAGAACTTTAACAAAAAATAGATAACATATGAGAGTATATTTAACTTTAGTTAACATTTACCTTTTAACAAATTGACATTATTGCCAAAGGAATAGTTATTTATGTACTTTAATCTCTTATATCCCATGACATTTTATATAAATTGTATATTTACATGCACATATTTATAATAATACTTCATAGTATTAAATATTCCACATTATTATAAAATAATTGTTCATATTACTATAAAATAGCAATATTATAGAGTGATACTCATTTCATGTTATTTGATATTTCATATTACTGTTTTATAGACCACATAACATTTAAACATATGCTAATATGTATTATCTGTTTTTCTTCATTTTTATAAGAGTTTAATAATTTTTCTCATCACTACTAGATGTATATTTAGTTTTGCTTATATTGCTTAAAAACTGTACCCATTATTAGAATAGTGTAAATGAGATTTAATTTTAAAAGTTATCATAATGGCTTGAATTTAAAGTTATTTAAATGAACATTGTCAAGTAATTTCACTTGACTGTATATATATATATATATATATATATATATAACCACTGTTTACATTACCTATTAATTTTTTTACATTTGAATTTTTCTTTTAAATCTCCAAACTAAGAATGTTAATGGTTTGGTTGTGAGGCTTTCTTTTATCTAAAAAGTCTCTTTCTTTGCTACATTTTTCCTAAACTAGGGAAAAGTCTTCAAACTTTGTAATGTTATATTAACCAGGCAAGAGTCTTTGTTAACTTTTTAGCTTTCTCAGACTAATTATCTTTGTTAATCTAATATCTGCTGTTTGTCCTCACTCTCTCTCTGGAGTCAAAAAAGAAAAAAAAAACTTTTAAAATACTTTAATCTGTGGTTTTTTAACTACCTTACTAGGTAATTTCAAATTGAGATCTTTTAAAGCTAGACCAAACTTTATATTAAAATGATCAAACCTACAAAATTAATGTGATATAGCAAGTCTTACCATATTTTACTGTAATCTGGTTATTTTGTATATTTTTACTATGTAAAAACAAGAAATGAACTCATTTGTTAAATTTATTCTCTAGGATTTTAAGCATTTTAAGTTGTATTTTACACTAAAAATTCTGTGGTTATAAACAACTACTAAGATATTTAAAAATATCTTTTTTCCCTTTTTATTTTAGCCTAAATAAATATACTATTGGAAGACATGTATTTCAAAGTATATTTTAATTTTGATTGAATTATACTACAGGATAAATGTGAGAAAATCAGTTACTAGAAATCTATAACTTTATATTGTGTTTTCTTAAAAATACATTTGTGAACTTATAAAAATGTTTATCTTTTAACTTTGTTAATGTAGTTTTTAAGTTAAACAAATCCATTTAAAAATCTTAGCAAGTCATTCTGAGAATTAACTTAAATACCTTGACAGTATCTCTTAAAAAGAAATGCCTATAGGAAACAAGCAGATCTGATGACAAGAAATGGTTTAGCTTTAGTTTTAAGGTTTCAGTGTCGTACCTTTAAAAAAGTCATAATTTGTACAGAATCTTAAAAGTTTTAACAACATGTCACCTCCATGTTCTTAAAACCTTTAGGAATTTTGACTGGTACCCTATATAATTATGTTAACTAAAACAAAATGATTACAGATATAATACAATATTTTCATGCTCTTAAAACTTTTAAGAATACTTTGAAATCGCCACTGTTAGCCTACATAATTATATTAAATAAAGCTGATTGTTTGAAAAAACAAAATGATCACAGATATAAAACAATTTTCTTTCTGAGTTTTTAGAGAATCAATTGTTTGTGTCCAATTTTTTTTTTTTTTTTAAGACTAGGTCTCACTATTTTTGCCAGTGGAACCGCAGGCTTACATTGCTCAGGTTACCACAGACTCAAGCAATCCACAGCCTCAGCTTCCCAGGTAGCTGGGAGTACAGGTGCACACCACCACGCCCAGCTATATTTTTTTGGAACTAGGTTTCGCCACGTGCCCCTGGTGGAACTCGAACCACGATCCCTGGCCATGGTCGCAGCTTCCTAGGCTGCCGCTTACCGGCATGCACCACCATTTCCGGCCACAAAGGCTACTTCTCTAGTAACTGTGGAGAATTTCTGGACTAATAATATATATGATTTCAATTTCTAATGTGGGGGCTCAAACCCAGGTCCCTGAGATTAAGAATCTCATGTTCTGCCAACTGAGCTAGCTGCCAACTCATTGTTACTATTTAACTTATTAAAGACTGTAAAAGACATGCCACATATTCCTTTCTATTGCCAATCCCAACCCTCATGGAACCACCACATCTTCTGTTAAATGTTAAACCTGTAGTAATGCAACATCAATATAGTATCACACAATAAAAGAAGGATTATTTCTTATTATAAGATAGATTGTCCCGGGAAACAAATGTTTGGTAAAATGTAGAGCTGTTTTTTAATCCTTGGGAAAGGAACTCTCCATTGATAAAGTCAATGCTGGGCTTAGATTATTAACTGAAGGCACAGTAAAGTAAACTTTTTTTCTGTCTGTGCTAAGAGAATTAAAAAGAAGCAATCTTTACTTTCCTGATTTTTTTTTTAGAAATACCAAATATTGGTGAATTCCATTTACTGCAACTAGGTTTTAACTGGCTCCTGAATTAAAATGTGTGTACTTACTTGATTTAGCCTTTCTTTCGTAGGAAGCTATTGATTTACTCAAACTGGCTGGTCAGTTATCCACTGTATTAGCCTAGGCCCAAGTGGAAGGAATTTTTATGACTTTAATGATTCCCATCAAAGTTGCTCACTAGTGAGCACAAAGCACAAAGCACATAAGATATTTTAAGCTGACTGAAAATATCTTATATTTTAGTCGTTTTTTTTTTTTTTTATACCACGTTCATGTCCTTGCTTTTCCTTTAGAATTTGTGAAAGATAACTGCTGTTAGCTGATTTTAACTTTCCCCAAAGAATCTCCTATGTCAATTAATTGTTTGGGGGACATTTTAACAGGCTATTGTGATGGCCACAGGCCTTCAAAAGTTATTTCCTGAATGATTAACTTTGTAAGTGGTTTTGTTTGAAGTCTTTCTACTTGGAGAGCATCAGTACTACTCCCTCCTTCTTCCCTGAGGAGTGGTGTTAGCCAGTGACTTCATGATTAACAGACTATGGGATCGAACCCCGTCCAGATATTATAAACTTAATCTCATCTTGATAATTAGAGTCAATGATGTTAGGATGGACTATCAATTCTTGAATAGAAATGTTGCTTTTGCCAATGATTAAACGGCAATGTCTTGAGGGAACTAAGAGATTTTTTTGTCTGAATAACCAGTGGCAGTTTCTCAGGAAAGATCACAACTTTTTTCTTTGAGACTTTTATGTCAAAACCAATGCTATTGGAAAGAGCTCCTCTGAGCTATCTGTAGGCCATGACTAAAAGCTTCACTGCAGGTGGTAGTGGCTGTGAGCTGCAGCACAGGCTTTGTTAACTAACTGTGCTGGATCAGCCTGTAAAAGCTGCTGAAACTCTTTACAGGTTGAATCCTTGACTTAAGAGCTGAGCCTAACAATTCGGCTTGGTAAGCTGGCATGCTGATATCTTGGGGTCTTTTATCCACTCATTAATACTGCTCTCCCTATGATTTCTTAAAACCAATTTTACCTCAGATTTAGTTCATCATATACCAAAGTGCAAATTAAATATTTCGGACTTCTTTATTTTGTTTTTTTCTTTCTTTTTTTTTAGAGACTAGGTCTTGCTACGTTGCCCCAGGATAGACTCAAGTGATTCCTAGCCTCAGCCTCCCAGGTAGCTGGGATTATAGGTATGCACCAATATAGCTATGCACCATTATAGCTATTTTTTTGAGACTAGGTCTCACTATGTTGCCCAGGGTAGTCTCGAACCCGTGCACGCAAGTAATTACTAGCCTCAGCCTCCCAAGGCTGGGATTATAGGCGTGCACTACCACGCCTGGTGTAGTTCAGGATTTTTGTTTTACTGCTCTCTAAACTTTCACAAAATTGTGTGAAATTTTTATTAGAATTTTGAAGTTCTTTCTGTGTTTCATTCTCATCTGGAATGTACTGCCATGTGTTACTGGCAGACTGTCTCCTCTGGTCAGAATGGATTTGATTTTTAGTGGCTTTTCTGGTAAGATTACTCCAATCACCTATATCAGACAGCATTTTCTGATTTATATTAGGATCATCAATATTTTTCACTGTTTTCTGGTTGTAACAGTCATAGTAGGTTGTTAGCCATATCAGGTATTGCTGATCTGATAAGATTAACTTACTCAAAGTTTTCCAGTCCCAGGAACCTAGAAGCTGCCTGGCACAATTTTGAACCAGCATGGCAGACTATAATGGAAAGAAAAATACTGACTCTGGGTGATCTGTTACATGCTCCCAGATGCCAGAGTTTGTTAGGCCATGTTTTCCTAGTTCAGGGTAACATTTTAAGAAAAATTGCAACCTATTTTTCTAGAATACTTATGTCCCTTAGCAATTAACACCTGTCTTATTACTTTTCTGAATGCTCATATAGTTTTTCTCCCCCTGAGCATTACCCATACTTACAGTTCCAAGGCCCTTGTGTGCTTTCTGGGTCGCTTTGCTCTTCTTTCACTTCAAGTGAAAGGATGGCTATGACTTCACCTGCCTTTGGTCCTTTCTCATATAGAGTTACAAATAAAGACAAAATTGGGTTTACTAGCAAAACCAATACTGACATATCAAAAATTCAGGCCCCACTGGTGTAAGTGTAAGGCAGTAAATGCCTATTTTCCAATGGGATGGGAACCAACAAGTGGTGACTGACTACCATCAAAGTTTCTTAGCAAAACTGGAGAGTTTGCTAGCTCCCGGAAAGGAAAAGAGTAGACAATCAAGGTAAGAGAGAAAGAGGCCCATGCACTGGCAGTCTTACAGTCCAGTGGTTTCACTGGACCCCACGTTTGGCACCAAAATGTTACAGACCCGGAGCGCAGGGCATGAGGAAGGACAATGAGAGAGATTGACTCAACCAAAGAGACTGGGACTGAATGAAGAAAGTATGCATCATCCAGCTACATTTATTACATCTACTAGCCTACTTAAAGAGTGAAATTAATGGTTTATAGCTAGTCAGATAAGGGGAAGAAGTTGCTTAGACAAAATCAGATTAGGTAAAACATTAAGTTCCTGTGGGATACATGGGGGCAGGGAATTCACTTACTAACTTGCTGTTCTCTCTTAAGGAATGTCTCTTAAGAGTTAATATTGGAGGAATGGGGGACACTGCTGCCCACCAGAGGTCAATCATGGCATTCTGTCTTAAGCCTTCTGAAGACAGATAAGCTAGTGACATGAAGTTTTCTTCATTCACAGCATGAGTCCTAACTGGTTACTGGCAGTTCCTGACATGATATCAGCATGATTGCGTTAACTATAGGTTATCTTCTTTCCTCTTGCCAGCATCAGTATTTATCTTTTGTCCTGGATGTTTTGAAACTTAACTGCTATATGTCTTGGTGTCCATTTCATTTTATACTGGTATGCTAATACTATTTTAGCTTTCTGGATTTTTATACTTACTCCCTTCTCTAGGTTCAGGAAATTTTCCTGCATTATTTCTTTAAAGACATCTATTTCTCTCTCTCTGTTCTTCTTGTTTTACCATTATCCTTATGTTGACTTTTTTCATGGAGTCAGATAGCTGTCAGAGTGTTTCTTTATTTTTTCATTTCTCTCTCTACCAATATTGTTTGTAGTACATTTTCATCATCTATTATACTGACTTGTTGTGCTACTTCTGTGACCTTCCCTTGTATTTTTCTGAGTTTTCTTCTATTTCTTTGAATTTCTTTATCATTGGAATTCTAAACTCTGTATCTGATAGGGAGAAGATAGTTGCCATTGTTTATAAGTTGAACTTCTGGAGATTTGTCTGTTTGTGTGTGTGTTGTACTATTTGCTTGAGGACCTAATTTGCCATTTGTTGGTTTTTTCCTTCTCCCCATTATTGCTATGAAACTCACTTGCTGTGTATGGAATTTCCTCCGGGCAAGTCTCCTCTTTCACTGGTCAAGGTTCTCACCAATTTGGGTGAGCTGCTGGCTAGGTCTCACAAATGGTAGTGAGGCATTTGGCCACTCTGGCGCACTCCTTTACTCTTGCCTGGAGTCTCAACATTCTGTGCTGGTGGGGATCTAGTAAGTCATAAAGCCCGTGTAGGTCTTGGTGTACACTGTTGGGGTTCTGTAGAAGGTTGTGAGGCTTCTTCTGCCTATTTTGCTTGCTCTGACTGGGTCTTGTGGGAAATCTTAAGGCCACTGCTTGTCTAGGTGGGGTTGGCAGGGTCTGGCAAGGCCTGTGTCTGCCTTGGTACCCTCCCTGACACCAGTCCGTGGTCTCACTTGTCTGGGCAGCAGGGGTGGGTTCTCCCAGCAAATTGTGAGGCCTCTGCAGGGACTGGTAGGGTCTTATGGAAGATTTCAAGGTCTCTGATTGCTCTGGTACTTTCCTGAATGCAGGTCTGATATCTTGCTGGTCCAGAGCAGGAGGCTGGCTGAATCTCTCAGAGAGTCAGGGGACCTCTACTGATCTGGGCAGGGTGCTGGCATGGTCTCATAGAAGGTCACAGAGTCTTTTACCATTCTGGCATCCTGTTTGTCTGTTCTCCCTGCCCCCCCACCCCCATCGGTACTGTACTATCTTGAACACTTAAGTTTTATAGTAAGTCTTGAACTTGGATAGTGTCAGAACTCCAACTTTGTTCTCTTTCCATATTGTGTTTGCTAGTCTGTATTGAGTATTTTGAGCTGTATGAATTTGTTACAGTGCCTTTCCAATAGGTGGTTTTTCTCCAACCATATCCACTGGCCCAATGTTACTTAGCTAGACTGAGCCAAGGATTAGAGGTGAAAAGCAAGATGAAGAGTTTGTGAGGGCAAAATGATAATGGATGAGAGCTAGATAGGTAGATTTGTGGTTAAAGACTGATTTTCACATTTGAGAGGTAGAGCAATTTCAATTGTTTATAAAGTGTAGAGAGTGAGCATGAGAGTTGGTTGCTGAAATAGGATTTAAAAAAACAATCTTCAACAATGAAAAGGTCAGGAACTAAGAGGCTAGAATATTTGGCTTCTACATTTTTTTTCTCCACCAGAATCACTTGTATCCCTTTTTAACCCCTTATCCCTCCCCCTCTGTCAATCTCAGAAAACCAACTTTGTTTATTGTTGTCCACTAGTTCTTATTTTACTGTGTCAAATTGTCTGCTTTGTTAATGCCCATTGTTTGTTTTTGCCATTTATGACTTGCTTTACTACAGACAATTCTCTTCAACTCCTTCCATTTTACTATGAATGACAGCATTTCACTTTTCCTTATCGCTAAATAGTATTTCAGAGTGTGGTTAGACCACATCTCCATCTAATATTCTGACTTTATTTTGAAGTCTATTCAGTCACTTTATAACTTATAAGTTGTGAATTTGGGCCATTTACATTTTATTTTATTTTGTTATTTTTGAGACTAGGTCTCACTATTTTTGCCTGGTGAACTGCAGGCTTACATTGCCTGGGGTAGCACGGACTCAAGCGATCCCCAGCCTCAGCTTCCCAGGTAGCTGGGATTACAGGCACATACCACCATGCCCAGCTGTTTTTTTGGGACTAGGTCTCACTATGTTGCCCCGGGCGGGTCTTGAACCTGTGGACTCAAGCAATTCCTAGTCCCGGCCTTGCTCCATAGTCTGTGTGATTAAAGGCATGCACCACTGTGCCTGGCCCCCCATTTACATTTTAACTTATTGTTGACATAAGTGTTCATTGCTGTTTGTTGTTTAAACATTTTCTTATTTTATTTTTTAATTTTTTGTCATCTTCCTTCTATGTATTTTAAATTTAATTTCATTATCTTTGTGTTACTTATATTGATTTTATTTTGAAGATATTGCTGAGGTTAGTATAGCATGCATTATTTGGTTCATTGAACCATCTGGTCTCAAGTTCATTCTGATGGACCACATTGTCACTCTCCTCCTCCTCCTTCTCCATCTTGTATATTTAGGTTTTGGTTTCCTATAGACTTGTTGTTCTGTTGTTTTAATAACCACTTCATTTCTTTTATGTGAAGCTTATTATAAATTATTTTATTTATGTATTTTTTTTTTTGAGACTAGGTCTTGCTATTTTTGCCCATGGAACCTCAGGCTCTCGTTGCCCAGGGTACCACAGACTCAAGCAATCTCCAGCCTCAGGTTCCCAGGTAGCTGGGATTACAGGCACATGCCACCACACCCCGCTATTTTTTTGGAACTAGGTTTTGCTATGGGCCCCAGGTGGGACTCGAACCATGATCCCTAGCCCCAGCCGCTTCATAGGCTGAAGTTTACAGGCACGAGCCACCGTGCCCGGTCCCTATAAATTATTTTAGATACTGTTTTTCTTCTTACCTCCTCACTGTTCTTTCTGTCTTGAATGTTAATTTCACAAGGTTTAAAGGTTGTAGTCTGGAAATCTTTTTCTTTGAGTACTTTTAGTATCTCTTGCCATTCCCTTCTTGCCTGTGATGTTTTACTGAAAAGTCCATGGACCATCTTAATTGGTGTTCCCATCTGGAATGCTCTCTTTTCTCTTGCTGTTTTTACTATTCTATCCTTGTCATCGATTTTCAGTAGTTTTATTAGAAAGTGTATTGGAGTGTGTCTGTCCAGTGTTATATTGTTTGAAATTCTTCGAATCTCTTGGATCAGGACCTTTGTTCATTTCCTAGGTTGAGCTGGCTCTCAGAAATTTTTTAATGTAAATTTTCTATGTGCTTCTTCTGGGACCCTCATGATAGGAATGTTATTTGTCTTTAGGTTATCCTAATTATTTTTATTTTATTCAGTTATTTTTTTTCTTTATTTCAGTTAGAGTATGTTGTAGCTCCAGTGGTTCTAATTTCCTATATTTTTCGTCTTTATGTTGTTCCTCTTTTACATCATTCACTATTTAATTCAGTAAAAATTACTAGAAATGTTACCTTTTAAAGTCTTCAGGTTGATTGCATGGGTCTACTGGATTTAGACATCTTTCAAAGTTTTTTGTTCTAGCATTTATACTATGTTCTTCTGTGTTTTCATTTTCAGTTCTTTTTTTACTGTAATATTGATTGACTTTCAGATTGTTGACAGATGGTCAGAAAATTGATATTGGCAAGGGGAAATCCAGAGTGGAACCACAGCAATCAGGCACCTAAAGGTCACCCCCTGTGAATTTCAGGGATTCAAGCTCCCTGCTGTGCTACAGATAACCTGAGTTGTATAGTACAGATCCACAATGTAAATCCCTCCTTTAAACCAATTTCCTGGCCTCGTCTCTTATCAGCCTCAATCTCTAGGCTGTATTTGAACTCTAGGTGCAGCACAGGATGCACATTGTAGTTTAGACAGGGCTACAAACTGGCAGTTGATTCCTTTTCTAGTACAGAGTTTTGCCCTTGGGGTGCTTGCTCCTTGTGCTCCAGGTACTTAAACTCTGGTTTGTGAAAACATTCATTTGTTGTCTTCGATAAGGCCTTTGGTAGAGGTAAGACAGGTGTTTGGAACATCATAGCCTCAGGCTCAAATAATAGCCTCTTCTGTGAGGAGATACAGTTGATCCAACTGATATTGGATAACAAAAGAGGCAAAATAAATCCTTCAACACAGCCCCCCCTATCACAACTGTCTGCAATTTCATCCTGGGACCCTCAAACTAATCAACACTCTCACTCCTCCCCCTATGGTGCATCCTCTAATCTGGTCCCAGCTCTGTGTACCCCCTTATCCAACACAGTGCTAAGTCTCCACATTCCTCATGTGGTTATTTGCCTCTGAGTCAGTAGCCTCAGGTGGGCATCCATACTGTAACCCCCCATCCTGCTTGAGAGTTATTCTGTCCTAGAATTGCAGCAAACAATGGAATTACAGTTTTTTATACCTTCATCCACCAGACTGTTGTTTATTGATCCATCTTATAAGAGTCCATTTATCTCTCGGGATTTATTGTTTTTGCTTGCTGCAATTTAATTATGAATATATTGAGAAAGTGAGCCCAGCATCTTCACTCTTTTGCCATCCTGCTGTACTCCCAGGACTCTGTATTAGTACTGATATCATGTAGAATGTTGATAGGATTTGAGGTAGAGAGGAATGTCTATGTTCTTTGGAGAAGGGGGGCAGGCTTTTTCTTAAAAATTATTTTACCTACTTTTCCTAAACCAGAGGTTACCTTGCAATCTTTGCTTGTTCTCTCTCCCTCTCTCCCTCTTTCCCCTCTCCTCTCTCCTCTCTCTCCTTGCTATGTAATTTTCAAAGCCAGAGCTTTCAAAGCCAGACCAAACTCTTAAAAGAGGTAAACAAACTATTACTAAACAAGAAAGTGGTTACCTAAATATGTACTACAAGATAAAGTTATAAAATCCCAGTTACCCCACCATTGTCCAAAACTGTCCTTTAGTGTCTGGTCACCTCACCACACGTCTAATCAATCTGAGTTCAGCAGTATGTGTTCCAAAAGCAGGATATTTTGCTTTTCCTCCTTTGGCATGTTTGGGCTTCTTCCAGGTATGTGGTTGGAAACATGATGTTCTTTTTCTTCTTGTGGCATCCTTCTTACTTTAGGCAGTAGAAAAACTCCAAGACACAGGAACCAACAGCAGTTCTGTCTTAGGCCTCCTCATGGCCTCTCCAAAAGCATTTGAGTTAATCTAGATAAGACAAACTCCAACATGAGGTTCAAACCCCCAAACTCTTTAGATTCCTTCAACACACACACACACTCACTCAGTTTATACATGCTGAAGCTGTGAGTTCACCAGCCTGGGCTGCAGAAGGCCGCGGGCCCCAGGCCTCAACCATGTGGCCAGGCTCACATTCTCCTCCCCAAAGTGGCTAACTTCCTTCTCCTAAGTCCTTTTTTATAGCCTTCTTCCCTTCTTTCTCCTCTCATACAGGACTCAAGAGGGAGTCCTGTCAATTAGCTCACATCACAAAAACCTTGTTTTTCCTTCCTTCTCCCCTTCTATCCTTTGAAAGGAAACTAAATGAATTCCTTTTTTTTTTTTGGGACTTGGTCTCGCTATTTTTGCCTGTGGAGGCTCACATTGCCTGGGGTACCACGGAATCAAGCGATCCCCAGCCTCTGCCTCCCAGGTAGCTGAGATTTATAGGCGTTCACCACCACACCCAGCTATATTTTTTTGGAACAAGGTCTCGCTACATGCCCCTGGCGGGTCTCAAACTGCGATCCCTGGCTCCAGATGCAGCTTCCTAGGCTGCTGCATGCACCACCATGCACCACCATGCCTGGCCAAAACTATGAATTCTAAAGAAGGCAATATCCACATCTTGGCATGTCCTTTTTGAAATTTACAATTGTAAAGCAACAAGGAGGTAACTCCTTTATTTTTGGCTATTATCAATGTATGTGTCAGCTATATTAATGGGGGTACCCTCCAATATAAGAAGATTATTTAGTAAATGAGTATCATATCATTTTTGGGGGTTCTCTACATAGAGTATCATATCATCTGTATATAATGATAGCTTTATTTCTTCTCTCCCTATTTTTATTCCCTTTATGTCTTTTTGTTACCTTATTTCCTTAGCTAGAACTTCCAATACTATGTTGAAAAGTAGTAGTGATGATATGGAGTAGGAAAATGAGAAAAACAGGGTGTTTAACTAAACAAGAGGAGCAGCAAGGAGCAGCTGGCCCTATAAAGCCAGCCACATACCAGGTTTGTCCCAACCCATGCATGCAGTAGCAGGACCACATAAACTTAAGAGGGAGGCAAAAACAAATTTACTTACTTTTTTTGAGACTAACTCTTGCTGTGTTTGCCCGTGGAACCGGACGCTCATGTTGCCTGGGCTACCACGGACTCAAGCAATCCCCAGCCTCAGCTTCCCAGGTAGCTGGGATTACAGGTGCGTGCTACCACATCCAGCTATTTTTTTGGAACTAGGTCTTGCTACGTTGGCCCAAGCAGGACTCGAACCATGATCCCAGTTCCCCACTGTGGCTTCCTAGGCTGCCGCTTAGAGGCATGCGCCACCATGCCTGGTCTCAAATTTACTTATTAAAAGACAAATTGGACAAGAGTGACTGAAGGGTACAAGGAACCCCTTTGGTAATCTTATCATACAGTCGAATCTCTAGTCCAAAGAGCACATGGCTGCAGCAGTCATGTGCATCCACAAAATGGCGGCTGCCCCACCTTCAAACCAGACAAAGATGCCAAGTTGGTGTCGTCGATCCTTCTTCAGAAGCAGGAGATTCAAATCTAATGAGGAAAACCAGGATGGTGTCATCAATTCTCCTCCAAAAGCACAGCTCTGGCATTCTTTCATCTCCAACTCCATAGTAGCCCAAAAAGCCAACAAGTCTCAATCAGCAGCAGCAAGCACTTCAGACATCTTGTGACAAAAACAGCAACACAGCAAATTCTTATCAGTTCTCCAGAAGACTTCCAAGTTTCACAGTTTCAAAATTAAACCAAGTTCTCAAGCACTAAATTTCCAAGTCAGCCTATATAAGTTACAAGTCTCATGACAACATTCTTCCCCAGGCTTCAAACAGCCCAGGCTAGGGTCTGGGCCCTGCCTGCTCCTGTACCTGTAAGCTGGCTGCTCCTCCTGGTCCTCTGCTCTCTCTGTTTTCTTCTCTCTCTTCCACATGTGTTTTGACCCAGTCTCCTCCCTAATATCCTGATACTAATCCTGTCACGAGGAGGCTTGGCTTTCCTTGTCCAAGTCTGCATCCACCAAATGAATGGATAGCTGCTATTTTAATGCAGCTCCACCAGTGCTGGGGGCCACAGCCTCCCAATTTCACTACAGCCCCCTTAACAGTGAGAGTAGCATCCTTGCCTGGTTCCAGATCTTAATTGAAATATTTCAGTTTTTTCCCCATTAAGGATGATGTTTGTGAAAGGGCGTGGAAAAGGAGAGAACTGAAGTCAGGCCAAGCAAAATGAAGAAAAGTATCACTGTGCTCCCAGGGGAGGTTCACTTACCCTAGAGCAAGGTCACAAACTCCCTTTTAAGTTGAAAGGGTGGCTGCTTTTATAGGGGCAGGGATGTGGAAGGTGGAGCCAGGTATGAGGAACCTATACTTTGTTTTTTTATGCTGACTGTGGTGGGCAAGGTTTATGGGTGAGGTTCAAGTTGGTGGCCTGAGTTGCAGGTGGGGCCAGGTTGACAGCAATTTTGGTTATAGCCAGAGGGTGACATTGGATTGGGTGAAAACCATAAGGGAGTTGTTTAGCATCTTTAAAGCTCTTGTTTACCATCTTTAAGGCTCTCACAGGTGGAGACTCCCAATGCCTACTAACTTTTCAATTTGCCTTAGGTTTGTCCTAAGTGACTTTTATTTTGTTGACATATGTTCCTTTTATTCTGATTTTTTGAGGACTTTCGTCAAGAATGGATTCTGAACTTTATGGAATGCTTTTTCTGCATCCATTGATATGATTATATGGTTTTTGGTTTTCTCCTTGTTAATGTGATGGATTATGTTGAACTGTGTGGAGGACCCTCAGACTACTGAAAATGTAACTACCATTCTATCCAGCAATCCCACCTCTGGGAAATTACCCAAAGAATACCAAAACACTAATTCAAAAATACACCTGTACTCTGATGTCTGTGTCAGTGTTAGGGGGCTGTGTATTAAAATAGCTATTGTTAGCATTGGTGGGTGGAGATTTGGAAAAGGGAAGTTAAGCCTTCTTGGGAGAAAAGAGGATTAAAGGATCAGGGAGGGGACAGAGATAAAGACAGGAAAAGAGACAGAATGCAGAAGAGTAGTGAACAGAACCGAGAAGAAAGGTGTAGAGAGAAGCATTAGAGAGGCTGGAGGCCTCAGAGCTGCTGCTGCCATATGACATAGGCAGCAGGGAGGGAAGAAAGCCAAGCTGTGACTTCCATCCCCAGCCTGGGGCAGTGAGGAGCCAGGGGAAGCAAGTTGGAGAAACTTGTGCCCTGTGTGAGCTGTCTTGGACACATGGTGTTTGAAAACTTGGTTTAATTTTGAAACTGCCAAGCTTGGAAGTCTTCTGGAGAACTGAGGAGAGTTTGCTATGTTGCTGTTTTCAATGTGAGATGTCTGAAAGTGCTTGCTGTGTTCCTGTATCAAGTGAGTTTTGCTGATGCTGGGTCACTGTGGAGCTGGAGCTGAAGGAATACCAGAGTTGTGCCTTTTGGAGAAGAATTGAGGACCCCACCCTGGTCTTCCTCGTTGGATTTGAATCTCCTGCTTTTGGAGAAGGATCAACAACACCATCATGGCTTCTTCTGGCTTGCAGTGAGTGCAGCTGTGTCTTTGAAGAAGGAATGGCGGCGCCATCTTAACTCCTTCATCCGGCTCAAGGTGGGGCAGTAGCCATTTTGTGGACACACCTGGCTGCTAAAGCCATGTGCTCTTTGGACTAGAGACTGTACTGTGTGGTAAGATTACTAAATGGGTTCCCTGTACCCTTCAGTGACTCTTTTCCAAGTTGTCTTTTAATCAGTTAATTTTTTTTTTGCCTCCCTCTTAAAGTTTATGTGGTCTTGCTACTGCATGCACAGGCTGGGAAGAACCTGGTGTGTGGCTGGCTTTAAAGGGCCAGCTGCTCCTGTTTGCAAGTTTGGTTATTTGTTTTGCCTGTTTTGCCACCTGATTTCATCAGCACTATTTACAATAGTCAGGATATGGAAAAAAACCCCAAATGCCCCAAAACTGATGAATGGTTGAAAAAGTTGTGGTAGATTTACACAATGGAGTATTGTTCTGTAATCAAAACTGACAAATATAAAGCATTTATGATAACATGGATGGACCTAGAGGGAATTATATTAGCAGAAATAAGTCAAAAAGAAAAAGACAGAAGCCATATGGTCTCACCTATAGATGGGATATGGGAATACAAACTAAGGGCCAGGAAAAAGTCAAAATAAGCTTACAGCAGAGCTGAGGCAGGCAGCTAGGAAGGGTGAGAGGGATGGGAAAAACTGGGGAATAGAGGAGTACAAGAAGATAGAGGTGAAGGTTCACAGGTGATAGGGTGGAGGGAGAACCAGGGAAATGCAATGATGTAATATTTATATATATACATAAATATGTAAGGAACAAAATGATTAATAAAAAAGAATAGAGGGGAGATAATCTTGAAGTCTTAATGAAGTTTGGATGTCTATCTTTATCATAACCTTGAGTTATTACGGGGTAGAAAAATGTACAGCTAGCTTCTACCTGAAAGTGCTCCTTAGACTTTCTATGGTAAAGGACAAGGGTATTTTTAAAATATTCTATCCATAGTTGAGTAATCTGTTGTAAAATAAAAAATGAGATACTAGATAAATGGTATGAACAAAAAAGCTATGCAAAATACACATCCCCAATTTTTATTATTAGATTCAACAGGCATAAAATTATTTTGCCAATTGCTGTAAAAGTTTCTGTAAGCTTACTCTCACTCTATATACTTACCTCATTACAGACCTGAAGTAAACAGTTCATATACTAGCAATATTCTGTAGACCACACTTTGGCATGGATATAGAGAAAATGGTTTTCTCATAGGAGAAACTGTTTTCATTTAAGCCAGGGTGATGGAGGGGTTTGTTTACTAAGGAATAGAGTTACTGAGAACACACCAGAAGATACGGGGAAAGTTGATGAGCAGTGGACGTTTAGATAGAGAAAGCACACAGCTACATAGAATGAAAGTTAATTTTTTTAAAAAGAAAGTTAATAAAAGACTGGAGAAATTTTCTTCTTGAGAATTGTCTAAGAGGAACAGGGATATAAACAGAAGGCATGTAGTCCAGAGAAGTGGGTTAGTACTATAAGGTCTAGGAAATGTATTTAAGGAAGTTTTAGGCAGGTGAAGAATAAGGAAGGTCTAGACTGGGTAAAAAAAGATTAACTCACTATTTACTGTGTACCACATTCTGCACACTGTCACCAGGAACTTTATATAGATTATCTGTGTCATTCTAAGACAAAAAAGCAAAGATTCTTGCCAAGTTCGTGGTGATAGCTTCAGTTTATTTTTATGCAGCAGGTTTACAGGCATGGTAGTAGCTTTTGGGTTGGTTGCTGATCACAAGAAGTAAGTTTGTGAGTATGATTTTGACCAAAATAGACCACTGTCCTGTTTTATGCTCCAAAGATTTTAGGAGTGTGATCTTAGCTAGAAGTTACTTGAAGAGCAGCTGATGACTTCCTAGGTGAGGAAGGATTTAGTTTTGTGAGAGAACTACCTCAACATACATGCATATTCAAAAATTCAAAATTACATTATGAAATAAGTAATATGCATTACTGTAGAACATTGTAAAAAATGTAGAACATTGTAGAAAATGAGAAAATACGGAAAAGAAGGGGGAGAAAAATCATTACTTGTAATCCTTTACTCAGAAAACCTGTTATAGAATAGTTTTCATTTAATAAAGTAAAATATCTCAATGTTAAAGTTTTTTATTATTTGTTGAAATAGTTTTCTGTCTATCTATATTATGGTTAAATAAAATGTATTACAATTTTTATCTGCTTTTACCTTTTAAAATTTCAATTGTTTAATATAGAAAGTGGGGAAAAAACTCTAACACCCATCACTTAGGAAGGACTTTACCAGTAAGAAAGGTATAATATATATAGTGAGTTAGGGATATCCAGAAAATGCCACACAATGCCAATAGGGAAATTCTAACAAATACCAAGCTATCGCCTTCAGTCAACCCTTAAGACAGAAAAATTAAAATATTATTAAAAAATCAAATCTAATTGCATATTTGGAATTACTATTCAGTTCACTAATGGGTCCAACGGGTCAAAATGGAAAGAGTTAATACTGGTAACCCTTTAAGATGACCATTTTAGGCCGGGCATGGTGGTGTTTGCTTGAAAGCGGCAGCCTAGGATGCTGCAGCAGGGGCCAGGGATCCTGCGTTTGGAGTCCTGCCAGGGGCACGTAGCGAGGCCTGGTTCCAAAAAAATATAGCTGGGGGTGGTGGCACACGCCTGTAATCCCAGCTACCTGGGAAGCTGAGGCTGGGGATTGCTTCCCTGGGCAATGTGAGCCTGCAGTTCCATAGGTAAAAATAGCAAGACCTAGTCTCAGAAAAAAAGATGACTGTTTTAACAATGTTAATTTATCAATCCATGAACATTTCTTAATAGAGAAAAATCTTTGCATTTTGTTGTGTCATCTTTAGATACTCTATTACAGTTTTCATGGTCTAGATCTTTATGTTTATTCCTAGGGTTTTTTTGTTGTTTTTTGTTTTTTGTTTTTTTTGAGACTAGGTCTTGGCTATTTTGCCTGTGGAACCGCAGGTTTACGTTGCTTGGGGTAGCACAGACTCAAGCAATCCCCAGCCTCAGTCTCCCAGGTAGCTGGGATTACAGGTGTGCTTGATTACAGGAATTGCTTGAGTCTGTGGTACCCCAGGAAACATGAGCCTACAGTTCCACAGGCAAAAATAGCGAGACCTAGTCTCAATATATATATAGAAATGAGATTGTTTTCTTGATTTTTCTCTTGTACCTCACTGTTTGCATATAGGTATGTGAAAGATTTTTGTATATTAATTTTTTAGCTTCTCAGTTTGTTGGACTAATTTATAGTTTCTAATAGTTTTTTTAAAATGAAGTGTTTGAGGTTGTGTTGTATGTATATATGTGTGTGTGTATATATATATATATACATATATATACACACAATGACATTTACAAATAATGATGGTCTTACATCTTCTTTCCAAATTTAGATTCCTTCTTTCCCCACTTAAAAAATGCATTTTCTTACATAAGTCATTGATATTTGTACAGTATTTGGTGTCTCCCCTCAGGTTTAGTTCCCATAGTTTTCTTGCGCACCATCACCTTTTTCACTCTCCTCTTTCCTCTTCCCTTGCTGTATGCCTCAGATCTATAGTCAGCTTGCGCATTTTATCTTTTTCTTGACCTTTGAGTTGGTTTCACTATATTCCATGTATAAGTGAAACCATCCAATATTTACCTTTTTTTCTTCTGACTTATTTAGCTTAGCACTTCTTGCTCCATCCTTCTTGTTGTGCATGGCATGAGGTTTTTTTTGTTTTTTTTTTTTCTGATCACTAAATACTATTCCATGTGTAATGTGTCACAGCTGCTTGATCCATTGGTCTGTTTTGGGAAATTTAGGTTGTTTCCATATCTTAGCTATTGTAGATAGTGCTGCAATATACATAGGAGTGTAAAAAGTTTCCTTTGAATTAGTGTTTTTGGGTTCTTCAGTAGATTCCTAGTTGTGCAATTGCCAGATCCATTATTAGTGTTTTGAGGAACTGCCTCATGGATTTTAATAGTGACTGGATCAGTTTAAATTTCCACCAGAAGTATAGGGTGTAGAAAGAGGGTTCCTTTTTCTCTACATCCTCACCAGCATTTTTTTTCCTGTTTTTTTTTTTTTTTTAAATATGGGCCATTTTCATTTGGATGAGATGGTATCTCCTTGTTTTGATGTCTATTTCCCTCATAATTAGTGATGATGAAATTTTTGTCATTATGACTATTGGCCTTTTGCTTTTCTTTGGAGAAGTGTCTTTTTAGCTCTTCTGCTATTTTTCACTGGGTAGTTTTCATTGTTTTGGTTCAACTGTGTAAGCTTTTTGTAGATCTTTGATTTCAGTTCCTTATCCATTGTATAGTGTGCAAAAATTTTCTCTTATTCAGTAGGATGTCTCTTCATTTTGGTTGCTGTCTCTTGTTATACAAAAGGTTTTTAGTTTTATAGCCCTCTCTTGCGCAATTGCTTTAACTTTTTCTTCCAATACTGTGCTGAATAGTAATGTTAAAAGTAAGCATCTTTGTCTTGTACCTGTTTGTAGAGGAATGGTTTTTAGTCTGGCCCTTAATATGTTGAGATGTTTCTTCTATTCTTACTTTCTTTCAGAATTTTTATCATAAATATATATTAAATTTTATCACATGCTCTTCTCCATCTATTGATATGATCATATGGTTGTTATTTTTCCTTTTGTTAATGTGATAATTGCATCGATTGATTTCTGGATGTTGAGCCATCCTGGCATTGGCATCCTGGAATAAACTCCAATTACTCATCATGTATGATCATTTTAATGTATTGTTGAGTTTGGTAGCTTTTATTGAGTAATTTTTCATCTATGTTCATAAGAGATAATGGTCTGTAGTTTTCTTTTTTTGTGATATCCTTGTCTGCTTTTGGTATCAAAGTAATGTCCTTATGATAAGTATTTGGAATCCTCCCTTCTTCAATCTTATGGTTGAGTTTCAGAAAAGTGGTTACTAGTTCATCTTTGTATGTTTCCTGTAACTCACTAGGGAAACTATCTTGTAGGGTTTTTTTTTTTTTATTCCAGGATTTCAGGAGACTTGATTATTTATATCAGTGCCCTGCTTGCAATTGCTGTGTTCAGGCTTTCTGTTTCTTCCAGATTTAGTCCTGAAAGGTTGTATACTTCAAAAATTCTATCCATTTCTTCTTAGGTTATCCAATTTATGGGTATAAAGATGTTCTTAGTAGTCTTTTATAAAATCCATATTTCTGAAATGTCTACTGTAACTTGTTTTTATTGCTGGTCCTTGTTATTAGAGTTGGTTTGTTTTTTAGCCTCCTTGGAGGCTTATCTTCTTTACCTTTTCAAAAGCTTAATCTTTTGTACCACCTTAATATTTGTTTCATTTATTACTGCACTTTTTATTACTTCCTTTCAGTGACTTGGTTTTGCCTATTCTTTTTTTGGGGGGGTTGTTTAAAATATAATGTGTGATTATTTGAGATTTTTATGTATGTCTGTATTGCTGTGCACTTCCCTCTTAATACTGCTTTTGTTGAGTCCATCAGTCTGGTAACTCTTGTCTTCTTTTTTGTTTCACTCCAGGTATTTTTAAATTTCTCCTAAGTCCTGGTTAACCCAGTATCCATTCATTAGCATATTATGTAGTCTTCAAATGAAACTGAACAAACTTGGAAAGTTGATAATCCTCACTCAGTTGCTTACAACTGCAGAATATGACCAAAAAGCAGACATATGGTGTGAAGCAGCAATCACAGAATTTATTTATAGAGTTGGGAAGAGAGATGCAAAGAGTGAGAAAATTTACAGGCTGGTGTGTGGGACACATGTTGTCTCTTCTACCCCAGACAATGTCCACTTGAGCAGAGGCTGATATCCAAAGTGAAACTCCATGTGGCAAGCTGGCAACTTCTCCACAGACAGCTGCTTCACTAGTGATTTAACTGTTAATGCCCCTGCAGCTTAACTGCCAGAAGCCCAGTGTTTTTAACTATCAAGTGCCCCAGCATTTTAAGTGCCAAAAGCCTCAGCAGTTTAATTGCGCAAAAAGTCTCAGCTCCACCGTTATTTCACTTCAGTCTCCACTCAGGAAATTTAAAAAGCTCTACCTCTACCATCAAGTTTACATCAGAGGTAGAGCCTAAAAAACCGCTTTCAACCATCAAGTTGGTTGTCAGCACCATACACTGGCATGAAGGTTGCTCATCTCTTCCTTTTACAGTTTCTCCAATTTCATTTTTTCTCACCATTTCTGTGGTGATGAGAGTCAGATGTCTGAATGCTGGGTGTGTCCTCAGAAGACCAGTATACTCAAAAGAAATAGCATCAGTCATGAGACATTATCCATGCATAGTCAGTGTGGCAAAGTCCTCCATTTATAGAAACTAGTCGATCAGTTCAACCAAATAAGAAAAAAATTCTGAAGACTGGTTAAGATAAGTTACAATTAAAATCATTTTCTCTTGCCTTCAACTCAGTTGTATTAAGTAAACAGCAAAGTATGTGTGTAAACAAATCCAATTCAAATTTATTTAATTCTATTTGATGTATTTTTACATAAATGTATAGGGCAGAATAACCAAGTAGAATTTCTGTTGGCTTTGTTGGAACTTTCTGCAATGAATCTAGGATTGAGTTCTAAACATTTGACCTGTCCAGGCTTCAGAATCCATGCTGCAGGATAATCTCACCAGACTCTACTTGCAGCAGTTGTGCTTTTGAGTAGATTTTCCCTTCTTGAGGTTCCCAAGGCTTTTCTCTCTGGGTTCTCCAGGCCTGGAAATGGTGATGATCTTTCCTATTTTCCATTAAGTCTCTGGAGCCTTACAGGTAAAATACTTCTTTTCTGCTTGGACCTGCTCAATCTACCACCAGAAGATCTCAACTGTGACTTTTCAGCCAGATCCTGAAAACTGTAATCATCTATTTGCAATTCTGTATTTAAGGAGAATCAACATTCCTTATTGAAATTTTGCAAATACAGACACATTGTCACAAGTTAAAACATTGCTCATTACCATTTCTTTTTATATTGTAATTGTATCAAGGAGAGAGAAAATGTAAACAGAATGTAGTTCTCCCCACAGAATGGAGATTTTGGTTAGTTAATTACTGCAGATCATGGTTAGTTAAAAATCATTTTCCCCTTGAATCAAAGCCCAAAAAACAACCAAAAAAAACCCACAGTAAGACTTGAAACAAAAGCTTGTTTATTCAGTTATATGTAATGAATTCTAAATACTAATACTAAATACTAATTCTGTCAATTAGCATGAGTCTTGAAATATTGTTGAAATACTCTTGTTAATTTCTCCATAAATAATTTCTGTATTAAAACTCTGTAGTTAAAGATCTGATATTAACAAATTTGCTCAACATTATAATGTACAACATCCCAAAATAACAAGAATTAACAAATAATATTATATCAGAACGTAACAGATACTTAAGTTTCACATAATAAATTTTGCTGGGCGTGGTGGCAAGCACCTGTAATCCCAGGTACCTGGGAGGCTGAGACTGGGAATCTCTTGAGTCCACGGGTTCGAGACAACCCTAGGCAACATAGCGAGAGACCTAGTCTCTTAAAAAATATTAATAATGTATATGCTAAGGTGAAACATTGTCTCAGGGCTCTATACTTCCCATTAAGTTCCAGTTTTTTAGATAAATATCACATAGGTCAAATTTATCCAGTATCTTTCCCCTAAGGAAAGGGAGATATTTTATGGAGTAGTTTAAGAATTCTACTGAAGCTTCATAGAATTTCTTTTGTTTAATCAAGCAAAAGACTACCTTTTTAAAAAAGTTAGGTATCTGGTAAGTTTCATCTACTTAATTACCCACAAGTAACAATTTATCAAAGCTCCAACTACCACAATACAAATACCAGCAAAATACAAACAAAATTATACCCTTCCCATCTGCTTATACTTCATTCCAAAAGCAAACATTTCTTCCCCACCAAGGCTTCATTTATTTCAGTTCCACAATTGAAATTCATATCTATCAAAAACCTTTAATTTCTCAAATACCATTTTATTCAACATTTATTGACTTAAACAGCTCACCTCAGGCTGAATCTTCTGTATATCATATACCCAGGATAAATGACACAGGCTAAAAGGAAAAAGAATTACACTCCATACCATAACTTCAAAAATACACATTTCAAACCAGATTATTAAATTCCAAATTATGAAATTCCAAATCCCAGACCACACTTTCTAGAATCACTTAGAACAGTTCCTATTGTATATCTTTGCTCAAAATTTTTATAGATGCTATCTAAAAAAATTTCTATATTCTCTGAAGACTGGAAAAGTTAGATAGAAAAGGGAAGACATACAACATGGATATGGTGAGCTCCTTTAGTTGTGTTTTTTTTTTTAAATTCATTTAGTCTACTTGAAATACCTTGATAAAATGCAGTTTTACTTTCTCTACAAAGACACAAAACTTATGGCCAGGCATGGTGGCACATGCCTGTATGCAGCAGCCTAGGATGCTGCGGCGGGGGCCAGGGATCGTGGTTCGAGTCCCGCCGGGGGCATGTATCAAGACCTAGTTCCAAAAAAATATAGCTGGGCGTGGTGGCGGGTGCCTATAATCCCAGCTACCTGGGAAACTGAGGCTGGGGATTGCTTGAGTCTGTGGTACTCCATTCACTCCAACAAATTGTAGTTCAGTGCTTGGCCCACTGGTCTCATCTTTTTTTTTTTTTTTTTTTTTTTGAAGCAATTTTTTGTTCCTGGGTGAGGACCTGTACTCCTTGAAAGCAGCAGACCAAGCTGCTCAGATCTCCAGGAGTAACCTTGAGGTGGGTAGCCAGGCCTAGCATATTAGGAACCTCTTGTAAGGCAGGTGTTTGGAATGGTTTTCCAGGCTCTTTAATTTAGAGCTTCCTATGGTACAGGAGACTATCTTTTTCTTCAGGCCAGCGTGTTCACTGGGTTCTGTGCCTCCTTCCTACTGACTGTCTCATGCATTTCAGTAATTGTCATATGATGTTGCTTCTGAGTTTTATAGTTCTGGCATTTGTCCAACCACTGAGTGGAGTTTTCCTGCGGGGACAGACTTAAGCAGGTAGTTGGTACAGCACCTTTCCTCTTTTGTTTTACAGTTCTGCCATGGGGGCACAGCCACATCTCTCAGACTTTTTTCCCCCATTGGAAAAGGAGGGTGCCTCACTCACATTGCATCATCTGTGGAGCAGGGGTTTGCTTCCCCAGCCCTTGAAGATGATGTAGGTAGAGTTCTGTGATAGGGCACCCCAACAGCTAGTCTCTTGTGGTTCCAACCATGTTATGTTTGGGTCCTCCCCAGATGATGAATGTATCCAGGGACTTGATTTGTTACTCTCCTCTCCTTATGTCTGCAGCTAGAGTGCCTGATTTTCTGATTATAGTGCAGATCTGACTGAAGTGGGAGTAAACCAGAGGGTTCTCTTCTCCCCTCAAACCTGCACCCTAGCAAGGGCTGCCCAGCCCCCACCCTCAACCCATCTGGAGGCAGAACCCAGCTTCCCAAGCCCAAGATTCCTGGACCCTAATCCTGAGTCCCCAGTGGCACAGGACTCACCATCCCCCCAACCCTGCCTGCAAACAACACCACAGCAAGGATGTGCTGAGCACCCTTACCAGGGGCTGAGGCCATCTGAAGGACTTTGAGCTCCTACTTCCAACCCTATGGGATTAGGGTTGGGCCCAAACCCCCCAACCCTCACCCCCGCAGACTGCCCAGCCCTTCTCCCCCACTTTTCCACCCCCTACATAGGAGTAGAGGCAGACTGCCTGAAAATTTTAGGAAAGTATGAGTGGTTAGCAAAATATCAGGACCAGGCCAGTTTTCTGAGAGTTGGGCTTAGGCATCTCTGCTCAGCCAGGTCTTTTGCAATACCTGATTACCAGATCTAAAAAGAGGTGTAATAGTTAATCTGGCATCATAGAGGTCCTAAATAAATCAAAGTTATATGAGTTACAGCTGAAACTTCCTGTGTATGTTTTCCATACTGTTTGATCTTACATTCTTGTTCTATGTCTGGTCCAGTATTCAAAATGGAAGCATGGAATGGTCTCCCAAAACAATTTCAAAGGTGCTTAAATGTAGTGTACTCTAGGAGTCACACTTCTCTGAAGGAGGGTGATGGACAATACCTGATCCCAGTTTGTTTCCTTGGTGTAGTTTTATTAAAGTCTTCTTTAGTATGTCATTCACTTTTTCTGTTTGTCCTATAGATACTTCTGGGAGGAGTATCATTTCATGTGATTTCATTCTTCAAATGGAACTGGCATGGAAGTTTGTAAATCTCCACTCCTGGGCCCCTTCTTTATCCCAATCAGTATATTTAGTAACAAATTAAGATAAATCCATGAAAAGGAAGACTCCCCCTGGAAAGCAGACTGGGCTATGGCCTTAACCACACAGTCAGCTACTCTGTTGTCTTTACAATTTCAGATCTATCCCTTTGGTGGCTAGGACAATGAGACACTGCTAAAGCTGATGGTAAAGCTGCTGTTTTTCAGCAGGGCCAATATTCCTAGTGTGTGTTTATATCTTTGTTGCTGGCTATAAAGATATCCCTTTCTTCCATATATACCATTTGCTTGTAAAACTATGAAGTAATATTTCAAATAATTGTACATTATCTTTAGAGGGTTTGGGTCAGAGCTATCAGCTCAGCCTGTGTTGATGTCCCTAGTAGGTGAACTTTCACTTACTTGGTGTTTGAAGTGTCATCACTGCACATCAGCAATCCTGTTCTATAAAACTGCTCCCATGTGTAAACAGTTTCAACTCTGAATCTGGCAGGTCTTGCTCTGAGAAATCTGGTTAATTGGCTTACACAGTTTCAATAGTTTTCTAGACAGCTATGGATTAAGATTTCATCTGCAAGGCTGTCTGCATTTATTGTGAGCAAACTAACTAGATTTAAAGAGCTGGTGACTCACGTTAGAATTATCTATCTAATAGAGCTGCTTGATATTTTCCCATTTGCCCAGCAGCTAAAGTCAAGTAAAGTCTACCCTTCTGTTCTAGTAATGTCAGAACCTTGTGTAGTACATACATGGTGATGTGATTGAAATTGGGTAGCAAAGCCAACAAAACAGTGCTTAATTAAACTTAGAAACAGGAGCAGCTGGCCATTTAAATCAAGGCACTCATCAGGCTCATCCCAGGTCATGTAAGCAGTAGCAAGACCACATTATTCTTAGAGAAGGCAAAAACAGATTTACCTAAAAAGACAAAATAGGCAGGAGTCACTGAGCATGCAATGGACTCCCTTTGATTATCTTACCAACCAGTTCAGTCTTTAGTCCAAAACACTGCACATGGGTCCTTAACCATGTATCCACAAAATGGCAGCTGTCCGACCTTCCAACCAGATGAAGAAACTAAGAAGGCACAGCTATTCACTTCAAGCCAAATGAAGAAACCAAGATAGCGTCGTCAATCATCCTTCAAAAGCAGGAGATTCAAATCCAATGAAGAAACCAAGATGGTGTTGTTCCTCCTCCAAAGGCACAACTCCAGCATTCTTTTCACTTCAACTCTAAAATGGCCCAAAAGCAGCATGACTCTCTCGATACAACAGCAGCAACCACGTCAGACATCTCACCGTAAAAACAGCAACATAGCAAGTTCTCTTCTGGTCTACAGACAATTCCCAAATTTCACAGTTTCAAAGTTAAACCATGTTTTCAAATACCACATTTCAGCTTACAATACCACAAGTTAGCTTACATGAGTCACAAGTTTCTTCAATATGCTTCCCCAGACTCCTCACCAACCCAGGCTGGTGATGGAAGTCCACAGATGGCTCCCTTCCCTGCCCTGCTGCTGCACATGGCAGTGGCAGCTCCAAGGCCTCCAGCTTCCCTGCTGCTCCTCTGCTTTTGCTCCTCTTCTCCAGGTTTTTCTCCCTCCTCTCTCTCTCTTAAATCCCTTTTCCCTCTGTTCCTCTTGAGAGAAGGCTTGACTTCCTCTAAGTCTCTGCCCACTAGGGCACAATTTCTGCCATTCCAATGCAGCAGCACCATGCTGGGGACCACAGCCCCTCAGTTTCACGACAGCACCCCTCTTACGATGACCTAAAGTAAATTTGTTTCACACAGAAGGTCACAAGTGACAGCTATGGTCCACAGTCATGGAGGCCCTCCCTTAGTACCATGGTCTAGTTATTTGGACAGATGTGTTGGACAGATGTGTTGGGCTGTAATCCAATCCTAATAATTGGATTAGCACTGTCAGACTGACTCTCTGTCTCATGCACATAGTCATAAAGGTCCTTTAGGGTCTGGTAGCCCTAAGACTAGCACTGACTTCAGCCTTCCCTTTATCTTATCAAAGGTTTGTTGACATTCTGAGTTCAAAGCAGAGATTTTAAGTTTGGGCCTTTGAGAGTTTCATATGACTGTTTTGCTATTAGCCTAAAGTTGGTAATCTAAATTCTGCAAAAATCAGCATTTCCTAAAGATCCACACAATGGCCTTCAATTGTTGGGGACCTTAATCTTAGATCCTACGTACGCCACCTTTTTCTTTGTGTATCTGTACATTTTCAAACAACTCTTTGTAGCCACCACATTCTTCCAAGTGTAAAACCAATATAGTATTCTCCAGACAGGATTCATCATTGAGATTAGAAATTCATAAATGGTTCATTTATTGTAGGAGGATGCCTTGTTTTAGTTGGGCCTTTCTGAAATCCATGGCCAAGATTTCACTAAAATTTAGATTGGGAATTCTTAAACCCTTGAGGGAGCATAGTCCAGCAATAATGCAGAATGCCTTTGGACTCAACATCTTGCCATTCAAAAGCAAAAAAAAGTTTTTAAATTTATATATATATATATGTTTCACATCTTTGTATTCCCCAGGGATCACTCACCACCTTCCCTGCCATCATCCCCTCCTCCACCCCCCAGTTGTGTACTTTAGTTTGGTTGTTACCTTGTTTGGACTTTTCCTCCTGGCCTTTTGTTTGTTTTTCCTATAACCCAAATATTAGTGAAGCCATTTGGTTTCTGTCTTTTTCTTTCTGTCTTGTTTCTGCTAATATGATTTCTGCTAGGTACATCATGTTATCATAAATTCATCAAATTTGTCATTTTTAATGAGTAATATTCTGTTGTGTGTATATACCACATCTTTTTCATCCATTCATCTGTCTTGGAACATGTGGGTTGTTTCCATGTCCTTGCAATTATAAATAGTGCTGCAGTAAACATCCGAGTACAGTTGTCCCTTTGTGTAAGTATTGAGGTTTCCTTTGGGTAGATTCCCAGAAGAGCAATTGCTGGGTCAAATGGTACTTCCATTTTAATTAGTTTGAGGGTCTTCCACACAGCTTTCCATAGTGGCTGAACCAGTTTACATTCCCACCAGCAGTGTAAAAGTGTCCTTTCTCTCCACAACTATACCAGCACTTGTTACCCGTTTTCTTGAAGTGGGCCATTCCTACTGGTGTATGGTGGTTTTGATTTACATTTTCCTGATTACTAATGATGTTGAGCCTTTTTTCATGTGCCTATTGCCCATTTGTATTTCTTCTTTGGAGAAGTGTCTATATAGTTCTCCCCATTTTTTGACTGGGCTTCTTGTTTTGTTATTGCTAAGTTGTGTGAGTTCTTTGTGGATCTTTGTTATTAAACATTTATCAGTTTTGTGGGGGGCAAATTTTTTCCCCCATTCTGTAGAGTTTTCTTTTGGTTTTGTCTGTTATCTGTTTTGCTGTACAGAAGCTTTTTAGTTTGATGTAGTCCCATCTGTTTGTTTTCCTTATTTTTTTTTGTCATCTGTAGATGTGTCAAAAAGGGATTTCTGAATTGTAATTCATGGAGGGTTTTTGCCCAAGTTTTCCTCTGTGTATTTTATGGTTTCAGGCTTGACATTTAAGTCTTTTATCCATTTTGAGTTGTTTTTAGTATAAGGTGTGAGGGTGTTGTCCTGGTCCGTTTTTTTTCATGTCTTGATTGAGTTTTCCCAGCACCAGTTATTGGCTATTCTTGTTCCACTGTAAGTTTTTTACTCCTTTTTCAAAGATTGCTTGACTATATATGTGTGGTTTTATTTCAGGGCACTCAATTCTGTTCCATTGGTCTGATTGTCTATTTTTATACCAGTACCAAGCTGTTTTAATTACTATTGCTTTGTAGTATAATTTGAAGTCTGGAGTAGTAATACCTCCATTTTCTCTTTTTTTGGTCAGGAGGCTTTTTGATATTCGAGATCTTATTCCATATGAATTTCAGTAATTTTTGTTCTATCTCTTTAAAAAATGTCGTTGAAATTTTTATAGGGATTGCATTGAATCTGTAGATTGCTTCAAAAGCAAAAGTTACCAGAGCCCAGGCATCTAATGGTATGCTTAAAAAAATATCCCTTAACACTAGTGCTGAAACCAGCCAAAGTCCTCAGGTATGGCAGTTAATTGAGTATAAGTATTTGGTATGACTAGCTATATATTCTGTACAATCTCATTAATGGCTCAAATCCTGAACAAATTATTTGTATGGGGTTTCTTTTCTGGCAAAATTGAAGTGTTGTAGGGAGAGTGGCAGGGCCTATCAGACCAAACTGGAGAAGCTTTTTTAATATTGGCTGAATTCTCCACAGTCTCCTCTTTTAGAGGACATTTTTTCCTTCTTGGGGGTTCTTCTCTCTTCCATTACTTCTCTTCTTACAGAATCTGCAATTTTGGCCAAGTCCTGGAGTTTCATCAGGTCAAAGCACTTTACTTACCCTTTTGTAGATTTCTGGGGGAAGCATTTTGCCTTTTGGTGCAGCATTATAAGTGAGTACCATTTGGAATCAATTAAGGAATGTTGCAGGGCTACTTGTAATCTCTCATCTTGGGCTGAGAAAATAATCCATACATTAGGTTAAGAGGTCACAAAATTAGATTGACATGTGCAGAAAACTGTGTCACCAGATTGGCATTTCACTAGTTCTAGGAGGTTTTCTTTTATGGTCATAACCCTGTTGAGTGGTATAGTCCTCTTAACTTGCCCAAAGTAATTTAGAATTCAAAACTGTTGCTGCTCTGTGTCCACCAAAAAAAATCAAATGGTCCCTCATCGAGTTACCCAGAACTCCAAGGGTGGTGTCATAATAGGCTTTTCAGATCAAGTGGAACCCTTGGGCCTCTATGTTCTGCACCTGATCCCCCATCCTGGACTACCATTTGTCTTCTTCCCCCTTTAGCCCCCTGTACTTATTCATTCCTTTTAATTTACTTGTATTCCCTTCTGCAAACCTTATCTGAATCCACATTCTGTGCTGTCATCTGCTTCCTTTCCTTTATCCTCCCCCCATTTTCTCATTACTTCTTCCCTTTCTTAGTTTTAAACTGGGGCATGTATTCTTGCGCTGTGTGCTTTTTCTTGCAAAAATCGCATTGATTCTTCCTGAGAGGTTTCCTTGTAGTTCCTCTCCATGCTTCTGTATTACTCTTAAGCCCTATTCTGTTTTCTCTCTGTGTAAACAATTGAAGGCTTAGACCTCCTTTCCTCTTAGTGATTGTAAAATTGCTATATCCACCAATTGGAAATGGCTCATCTCTATAGTACCTTCTATTTGAGTTAATTTCCACTTTATAGTTGGAATATTCTACCCAATGAATGTCATGTTAATCATCTGAGCATTTTCTGGAGTGTCTGGATTCCCATTAGTGTATAATTATATAAGCTTGGATAATTTTTGAGAATCTTAGATTCTAAGATTGGCAAAACTTTTGTTGAAATTCTGTTATCTTACCAAAGCTCCCTGCTTAAGGATTCCCTCCCTCAGTCCTACTAATAAGTACCTTAAGAGTATTCTAGCCTTTTCATTCCCTTTTCATTGGCATTGCAATTCGGGTCTACCATTGGTACAAGTTTTTCTCATTCTGGCATTTCTGGATACTCCTAGTGTAGACAATGAGCCTCTTCACTGCTCTTCCTTCAAACCATTCTCTGTTCATCCAAAATCAGTAGTGTTTGTAACATAGGTTGTATCTCTGCCTATGTAGCCTGATAGTGAAATCGGGTCTCCAAGGGAAAGGGAGGAGGAAGGGCCCTCCAACTCATGAACCCCCAAGGGTTCGTTTCACCCGCGCCTAGCAGTTGCCACTCAAATTGCAGTGTAACAACAGGGTTTTATTAACAAGGGAGCTGAACAGGGAGAACAAAACGTCGTGAAAGCCACACGTGGCAGTTATTTTACCCCAGTCACCATTCTCAGATCCAAAGGTCCCAAAGGCACAGTCCAATGATGGATCCTTTGCCCCTCTGAACCTCAGAGGAAGGCACTTTCGCAAAGTCCAGTCCTTTCGCCGGCGTCTTCTCTTTCCTTCTTTCTTTTCTCTCCGGTGTCCCACGCTGCTCGACTTCTCCAAGGCTCTTCAAACTTCTTCCACGATGGCTGATGCAGAAATCAGCTATCCAAATCGCTGGCCATCTCTAGGTACCAGCTTTCCATATCACCTTGCTACAATGCCACACTCTCCACACTGGCCACACTTCTGTCAGATACCATGACTCCTTGTCACCTCCAGCTCACACTTCCAGGGGGCTTCTGCCCCGCCTGGTCACTCGGGGTACTCTTCACCCGCCTGCCATTCTCTTCTCTCCTCTTCCAAAGGTTCTCTTTCTCTCTAGAAGTTCTCTTTCCTCCCTCACCGGTCTCTGTCTCCTAGTCTCTGCTCTTTGCCTTTGCGCCCCCTGCTTCTGGTCCCACTCCCTTTTTCCAACTGCACCTTTCTCCTCCAACTGCCACTTCTGGCAGCTCCCAAATGCCACACCAAATCTGGTCGGAGCCAACTGCCCCCCCCCCCCCCGCCGATGGGGGAGGAGCACCTTAAGGAGGCGGGGCTAACTGCCACCAGCCAATGGGGGAAGAGTTCCCTTAAGGGGCGGGGCTAACTGCCACCAGCCAATGGGAGCAGAGTACCTTGTTAAATGCCACAACCTGGGGTAGGGGGGTTAGGGGCACCCAGTTTCAATAGGAGACAAAAATCAAGGGCAATATGCAAGAACAAAATTTCTCCAGTTCAGTAGAAAGGAGCTTTTAAGGCTCTTGTAATTTTTCTTGTAATTTTTCAGTAGTAGCGAATTTCTGAAGATTTTATTTATCTGAGAAAGTCCTTATTTTCCCTCATAACTGAAGGGGAACTTTGCAGGATAAAGTACCATTGACCGACATTTTTTGTTTTAGAATTTTTTGAATATGTTTTCTCCTTGCCTGTAGTGTTTCTTCAGAGAATTTTGGTATCAGTCTGATTGGTTTTCCTTTATAGGTTGTTATAGGTTGTTTGTTTCTTTCCCCTAATCAGCTTCATTATTTTTTCTTTTTCTTAGACTCTTGGAAGCTTTACTATTATGTGTCTTGCTGTTGTTTTCTTTTCATTATGGCAGTTTGGAGTTCTTCTAACTTCCTGTTTATCTATTTTCATTTATTCAAGTCTGGGAAGTCCTCTTCAGTTATTTCCTTGAATATTTTCTCAGTTCCCTGGTCTCTCTCTTTGAGAATTCCTATCTTATATTTCCTTTCCTCGTGGTGTCAGGTAATTCTCAGAGTGGTTTTTTCATTCTTTTTCCTTTGTTCCGCTTTCTTTTTTCTTCTTAATATATCTGTTTCTTCAAGAGTTTGTTCAACAGATTCTTCCATTTTATCTAGTCTATTTTCATGTTTTTTTTCCAGAATTCTTCAGTTTCTTTGTTGATCTTTTAACCTCCAGTTCCTTTATTTTCTTATTTAAAGATTCACTTTCATTCTTCAGTTCATTGATATGCTTCTTTTAGTTTTTTTGTTATGATGATTCTGAATCCTTTATCTGTCAGGCAGAGAAATTCTTCCATTTGAGTGCCATTGGGTTCAGGGCACTTGTTTTCTTACTTTGCTATATTGTTTCCATGAAGGCTTGTTTGAACACTTGAATATTTCTTTATTCCTATTGTTTGCTTTCATGTTTGTCCATGATGCTGCTAATGTCCACTGGCATGACTTCTTCATGTATGCTTTAACCAGTGTGTGTATGGGTTTGCCTAGAGTTTGGGCTTGTATGGTGGTGGGATATGGGGCTATCTACTCCTGTTGCTCTCCCCTCAGTCCTACCCACTGAACTTTTTTTTCTTTTTTTGACTAAGTCTCGCTGTGTTGCCTGGGTAGTCCTGAACCCATGAACTCAAGTAATCTGTAGCCTCAGCCTCCCAGGTAGCTGGGATTACAGGCGAGTGCCACCACAACCAGCTATCTTTTAGAGACTAGGTGTCTCTATGTTGCCCAGGGTAGTCTTAAAACTGTGGCAAGTGATCCCTGGCCACAGCCTCCCAGCACTGGGATTACATGCCTCTGCACCCAGCTCCACTGAACCTTTTGTGATGGCTAGTGGGTGGATCTGCATGCTGCCCTATGGCAGCTGGGTGGGTTTGGTGCGGGGAGTTCCTGTGATACACATTGACCACTGCTGCTGGTAGGTGGAATGTCCCAGTGCTCTTACCTTGGCATGGATGGATCTGTACACTACCTGAGCTGCTGCTGCAACTGGGCAGGTTCCGGGGCAGGGGTTCCCCTGGCACCTGTTGACCAGACTGCTGCTGCTGTCAGCGGGATATTACAGTGCTCTCATCTTTGTGTTGGTGGAGCTGTGTGCTATATAGACTACTGTAGCAGGGGCACCTGTAGCTTCCTTCTGCCAGACTTCTTGGGGTACCTAAAGACCCCTGATTTAGGGTCCAGCATCACAGGGCTCCAACTATGGCCCTGTTCACTGGCAGGTGTGTCAGTCTGAGTGGAATAAACTTCCTGATGTATCTGGGGACTGCTGAAGAACCCTGATTCAGGACACAGCAATGTTGAGGTTCTGGTCTGTTTGGAGGTGTGGGCTGGTTGAGAGGTGTGTTTGGTGCTTCCTCTTTTGAGATTGAGACTCTATATTCCTTAGGTGCAGGGGCTGGTGTCCTGGCCCTGTTCCCTTGGTGGTGCCAGAGGGCTTCCTGGGATAAGCCTCCCAGCAGGGGCTTACACCTCCTTTACATCTCACAGAAAAGATTAAAAAAAAGAAAGGACTGCCCCTGCAACACTAACAGCTCTGCTCACCCATGGGTATCCAGGAATTTTATCTTGGCTGCTCACCTATGGGTATCCAGGGATCCCAGATGTAATAGGGTAGGTTACTGAGGGTTTCAAGCTGGAATCCTGTCTGGGCTGTCCATATGTTGGGCTAATGGACTGGGCTTCCCCATTGGACCCATTGCCCTCAGAGTGGAGTCTTCCTTTTGCTCCCTTTTTGGTTCTCGTTGATCCTGGCAAATTGCTGGTGTCATATAGCTGGTTTGAAGTTTCTGGGTTTTGATAAAAACTTGTCATCAGTCCTTTTTTAGTTGTTTTTATGAGAGAGGTTGATCCCAGCCTCTCTATTCTGCTATTTTGTTCATGTCACTATTTATCATTGAGTTTTTGTAGTGAAATGTGCTACTCCTGAACTTACCCTATTTTGAATATTTTGACTGTAACTCCATTCTCTCCTTATCTTTGGGTTATCATGAAAACCAGATGGGAGTTCTTTTATATGTTACCACTTTATATTCCTAAACCACCTTCTAAATTTTTTCTTTTACTTTGAGCTCTTGTTCAAGGTATTAAATAGGGAAACTATGTGTCTTGTAGGTATATCTCATTACATTTAGATAAATCAGTGTTCTTTTAGTGTCATGGACTTGTATATTTAGTTTCTTTTGGAGATTTGGAGTTTTTTCTCTATAATTTCTTTGAGTAACCTCACTGTTCCTTTCTCTTTTCCCCTTCTGGAATACCCATTATCCTTATGTTACCTTTCCTAATGTAGTTGAATAGATCTTGAAGTGCTTCATTTTTATACCTTGTTTCTTTCTTCTTTCTTCCTTGTGGCTATCTTTGAGGTAAGTAATTAGGTCTATTATGCTTCCATCTCTTCCTCTTGAGTTCTTATCTCATTTATTGAGTCCTTTACATTCTGAACTTATGTTATTTACATTTAATTCTTAATTTCTATATTCTGTTCATTTTTATATCATTCATTTTTCTGAATTTTCTTCTCTCTCTGATAAATTTTTATGGACTTCTTGTGTCACTTTGAGTTGCTTTCCTGATTTTATTCTATTTTTTAGTTTATTATACCAAATTTGAATTCTGATAGAAAGATAAAATTGTCTGTGTCTTTGTGGTTATAATCAGTCATGCTTATTGTGAGCACTTGAGATCTTAAGTTTTGTTTTCTGTCTTACCATTTTCTACTTTAAATTTCCATATATCATTGAGAATATCTATACTGAGAATTTAGGTGAGCTACTTTTATTTTTCCTGCTTATGGCTCTGTGATTTGATTTGTTTTGGTTTTTTGGCCTTGCAGATTACCATAGATACTGAGACCTATTTTTGCTGTTGTTGAGTCAGCAGAGTGAGGGAGTACCTTGGCCGAGTCCAGCCTACTTGTGTTTCTAGCACTGTTGGTAACTTTCCTCTGGGGTTGCACATCTGAGACTCAGTAGTCTGTGTGCTATCAGTGTTCTTCACAAGGTTAATACCAGCTCCAAGGGTTGGAGGAGTGGGAGCTAATAACATTTCTCAGAACATATTCCCATTGTTAAATAACTTGTGATCCTTTGTATGTGTGTGTGTGTGTGTGTATGTATGTCTATATGAATATATTTTATATTTATACACACACATAAATAACTTTATCCTTTCATCTATGTATGGATGGAGAGGTTTTAATGAGGGAGAGGGGTGCAGGTATTTCTTCTGCAGATATTAGTTCTCTTTGAATATATTCCCAGAAATGGGATTGCTGGATCTTTGAGTAGTTTGCACTTTTAATTTTTTGTGGCTCCATCATACATTTTCCATAGTTGCTATGCTAGTTTGAAATCCCACCAACAGTGCATAAGTTCCCTTTCCTGCACATCCTTACCAGCATGTGTTATCTCTTCTCCTTGATCCTAACCATCAGGTGTGAGGTGATACCTCATTGTGGTTTTGATTTTGTACTTTTCTAGTAATGTGATATTGAGCATCTTTTTTCTTGTTTATGTTGAGCAATCATGTATTTTTTTTTTGGACAGTTGTCTATTCATGTTCTCTGCCCATTTAAAACATGGATTATTATTAGTCTTTTTGCTATTGAATTATATAGGTTCCTGATTATATTCTGAGTTTTATACCCTTATCATATAAATGATTTGCAATTTTTTTCCATTTTGTGAGTTGTTGCTTTTTCATTTTGCTGATTTGTTTTTGCTGTACAGAAGTTTATTTGATATAGTTCCACTTGTGTATTTTTTATTTTGTTGCTTGTGCTTTAGGTGTTATATTCATAAAATCATCACCACGTCAGTGAGATATTTTCTGTTTCTTTCAGGAGTTTTATGTAAGTTTCAAACCTCACATTTTAGTTGTTATTTCATTTTGTGTTAATTTTTTTGAGTAATATAAAATAATGTTTTTGTCATATTCTTTTACACTTGGACATAGAATTTTTACACCACCATTTATTAAAGAGCTTCTTAGTCTCCATTGAGGATACCTCACAACCTTGTCAAATATTGGTGGTTTTTATATGCTTGGGCGATTTTATATGCTTGGGCCCATTAGTTTGTTCCTTGGGTTTATGTGTCTTTGTATACCAGTATATACTATTTTAACTACTATAGTTTTGTTATATAGTTTAAAGCAAGGTTGTTTTAGTATTCTTTTTTTATAGAATAATGTAATTTATTTATTCTTTTTTTATTATTCTTTTTTATTACTCTTTTTCTGGATTGTTTTGACATTTCACATCTTTGTGATTCCATACAAATTTTAGGGTTTATTTGTGTCTCTAATTCATTTTTCAATGTCATAGGGTAGTCAGAATAGAAATCTTTTATCTTCTTGGTTCATTTTATTCCAATATATTGTATTGTTTTGGATACCATTGTAAAATGATACCTTTTTTCCCTTTTTTCCAGGGAAAAACTTGTTACATGGAAACACTATGAATATTTTATTGTGAATTTTGTACTCTGCAACTTACTACATTTTAAAATTAAATGTAACAGGTTTTTTTGATGGAACTTTTAGGGTTTTCTATACATAAAACATGTCATCTTCAAATAAAGACAATTTTATTTCTTTGTTTCTAATTATGCTACTTTTATTTATTCCTTTTTCTTTTTTCCTTGATTGCTATTGTTTGGATTTCAGTTTCACATTGAAAAGAAGTTGTGAGATAGGGCACCCTTGTCTTGCTTGATTTTATATTTTTGTAAATTTTTTTAAAGTTTTAAAAATTTTCATACAGCATTGGTCATATTTGTATAGTTATTTATGGCCCTCCCTATATCACTCTCTCCCCTCCCTCTTTGCTCCCTCTGACTACTCCAACTCCTTTTTTTTTAACTTTTGTGGGCAAGTTTAATGACTAAAGTAAGTGATCAAGCTGGAAATATCACTTGAGTCAAAGCAGAAAATTGAAACTCTTGACATGACTTCAAAAGCAATTTCAAAAAAAGTTCTTAAAATGCTAGTAAATAAAGTAAGCAACTAGCTTCCAAAATTCATTTAATGTGCATTTAAAAATCAGTATCATCTAGAATCACAATTTGTTTTTTTTTACTTTCAACATTTTTTTAAAAAATTTTATTGATTGCACATATATATAGATAGATATACATATACATATACGTATACATATATAAAAATTACATCATTGTCTACCCTGAGGTTTTCTCATCACCTTATCACCCATGAACCATCTTAATCTTTTGTGCCCTCCCCCATTTTAACCCTTCTTCCCCTCTCTTGCTCTGTGCTTCAGTTCTGTTGGCAGTTTTAAATTTTTCTTGTCCATTTGTTTTTCCTATATCCCTCATATAAGTGAGACCATCCCATATTTCTCTTTTTCTTTCAGGTTTATTTCCATTAACATGATTCCTTCTAGCTCCATCCATGTTGCTGCAAATGACATAAGTTTGTCTTCTTTGATTGATGCATAGTATTCCATTGTGTAAATATACCACATCTTTTTCAACCATTCATCTATCTTGGGACATTTGGGTTGTTTCCATATCATGGCAATTATAAACAAGGTTGCATTAAATATGCAAGTACAGTTTTTTTTTTTTTAATTAGTATTTTTGTATCCTTTGGGTAGATTCCCAGTAGTGGGCTTGCTGGGTCGAATGGTAGTTCCACATTAAGTTGTTTGAGGATCCTCCACACAGCCTTCCATGATGGCTGGACCAGTTTGTACTCCCACCAGCAGTGTAAGAGTGTTCCTTTTTCTTCACATCCACTCCAACACTCGTTGTTGCTTGTTTTTGTTTTTTTTTTTAATATGGGTCATTCGTACTGGTGTAAAATGGTGTCTCAGTGTGGTTTTGATTTGCATTTCCTTGATTATTAGTGATGTGGAGCATTTTTTCATATTCCTATTGGCCATTTGTATTTCTTCTTTGGAGAGGTGTCTTTTTAGTTCTCCCCATTTTTTGCTTTTGGGGGCTTTTTGCTTTGTTTTTGTTGTGTAGGTTCTTTGTATATCTTTATTATAAGACCCTTATCACTTATAGAGAGGGACTTCAACTCCTTTCTCACTGTAAGTTGTTGGTTGATACTTGGCTCACTGGTCTCTTTTTCCTAGGTGAGAGCCTGTGCTTTTGGACCACAATGATAGTCCAGGCTGCTGGGATCTCCAGAGTTTTCTATAAGGTGGGCAGCCAGGCCTTGCATGTCAGAAACCTCTCATAGGGCAAGTGTGTGGCATGGTTTTCCAGTCTCCTTTGTTGGGGTACTTCCTGTGGTGGAGGTGCTGGTCATGTTGGCTTTCTCCTTGCCAGTGTCTGTCCTGTGAAGCTACTTCTGTCCCCTATAGTTCTAGTATCCTGGATTGGGAACCCAACTCCTAGTTGATGACAATGGATAAGTTCCCTGGTGAAAACAGACTCCATTATATGGTTGGTTCAGTTCCTCTCCTTTCTGGTGGTTTACAGTTCTGGCCTGGGGCTGCAGCCATACCTGTGTGGCTTTCCTTCTGTTGTTGGAGAAGGAGGGAGCTTCACTCACATTGCACACATCCTCTGGACCAGGGACTTGGCTCCCCAGACCTGAAGACTTTCTAGATGGAGCTCTGTGACAAGTCACCACAATAATTAGTCTCTCAGTCTTGTCTCTTGTGGTACCAATCATGTGTACTTCCAGTCCTACCCAGGTGATGAGTCTACCCAGTGCTGTTATTTGCTCCTTTCCTCTTCTGGATGCCTGCAGCTGAATTGTTGCTTTTCTTCTTCTTAGTGCAAGTCTGTTGAAGTGGAAATAAACTGGAGGAGGGACCTCTCCCCCAAGCCCAGGGCAGAGACTGCCCAGCATCCCCCACATAAAGGGGGAGTCTGGTCTCTCAGCCCGAGATCTCTGCTTCCTGGGAACTTGAGACCCTCGTGATATAGGATGCACCTCACACCCAAACTCCCACCAGCAGCCTAGGCCCTGGCAGTGGCATCTTGCTTGATCTTAAAAGGAAAACTTTTACCCTTTCACCATTGAGTGTGATGTTAGCTATGGGCTTGTTAAAATTTAGCTTTTATATTTGAGATGCATTCATTTGTTCCTATTTTTTGAGTGTTTCTCTCATGAACAGATTTTGAACTTTGTGAAATGCATTGTCTGCATCTATTTATATGATCATATTGTTTTTTCTTTCCATCTGATTATTATGGTTTATGTATCTATATTGCCATCTTTATATCCTGAGGACAAATCCAACCTGGTAATGCTGAATAATCCTTTTTATGTGTTGCTGAATTTAATTTGGTAGTGGTTTTTTTTGAGACTAGGTCTCGCTATTTTTGCCCATGGAACCGCAGCTCACCTTGCCCAGGGTACCATGAACTTAAGTGATTCCCAGCCTCAGCTTCCCAGGTAGCTGGGATTACCGGCATGCACCACCATGCCCAGTTATTATTTTTTGGAACTAGGTCTCACAACGTTGCCCCGAGCAGGACTTGAACCACGATCCCTGGTTCCAGCCGTTGCGTCCTACACTGCCACTTACAGGCATGCTCCACCATGCCCGGCCTTAATTTGGTCGTATTTTATTGAGAATTTTTGCATATATGTTCAGCAAGGAGATTGACCTGTAGTTTTGTTGTCCTGTGACTTCTTTTTCTGTTTTAGCATCAGAGTAATGTTGGTATCATAAAATGATTTTGGAATTACTTCTTCCTCTTTGATTTTGGAAGCATTTGAGAAGGATTTTTATTAATTATTCTTTCCATATTTGGTAAAATTCAACAGTGAAATCTGATCTGGGATTTTCTTTGTTGGGAGGTTTGTAGCTATCAGTTTAATGTTCTTACTAGTAATTGATCTATTCAGATATTTTATTTATTTTTGATTCAATTTGGTAGGTGATGTCTTGAAGAATTGTATTCTCAGTTGTCCAGTTTGTTGGTGTGTAATTGTTCATAGTTACCTCTTATCCTATATATTTCTGCGGTATGTTTCTGTGGTATCTCCTTTTCCATTTACAATTTTGATTTGCGTTTCTTTTTTATTGTTTTAGCTAAAAAGGTTTGGTGATTTTACTTTTTGAAGAACTGATTGCTGTTTTTGTTAATCTTTTCTAGTGTTTTCTCTATTTTATCTCTAATCTTTATATGTTCTTTCCGTCTGTTAATGTTGGACTCCATTTGTTCTTTTTTTATAGTTCCTTAATGTATAGGTGTAAATTAGGTGGTTGTTTTTTTTTTTTTTTTTGACATGTTTCTTATTTCTTAATTTCTTGCATTTATTTCTATGAACTTCTCTCCCAGATCTACTTTTGTTGTATTCCATACATTTCGTTATGTTTTTCCATTTTCATTTTCTCAAGTTACATCTTATCTAGTTTTTAATTCTTTAATCCATTGGTTGTTCACTGGAGTGTTATTTAATTTCCATGTATTAGTGTATTTTCCATTTTCTTCTGTTTTTAATTTCTAGTTTCATGTCATAGAATTTAGAGGAGATGCTTGCTATGGGTTCAGTCATCTATAATTTGGTAAGACTTGTTTTATTGTCTAAAATATGGTATGTCAATGAAAATGTTTCATATGCTTTTAAGAAGAATATGTATTCTGTTGTTGTCAAATAAGAATGTTCTATATATGTCTGTTAGACCTAATTATTATATAGTGTTATTCTAATCCTCTGTTTCCTTATTGATTTTCTGTTTGGATGATTTTTCCATTGTTTTTGTTTGAAGTATTAAAGTCCCCAACTATTTTTGTAAGCGCTTGTCTCTCCATTTAGCTCTTTTAGTTTATACTTTATATATTTAGGTGTTCCAATGTTAGTTGCATATTTACAATTGTTATATCTTGTTTATGGATTGACTATTTCATCATAATAACATTATTTGCTTTGTCCCTTACCATTTTTAGTTTAATGCCCATTTTGTCATCTGTAAGTATAGCTAGCTCTGCTTTTTTGTGGTTATCATTTGTTTTTTCCATCCTTTAATTCTCAGTCTATGTGAGTCTGTAAGGTTAATGTGACTCTATTCTATGCAGCATACCAGTTGATCTTGTTTACTGTGTGTCTTTACCCTTCTTTTTGTTTTATGTTTAATGTAAATTATTGATGTGTAAGGTAAATTTTTGATGCAGTATTGCTACGTTGTTTTCTTTTTCTTTGTATAGCCCTTGTCCCTTTTTTGTTATCCTGCTTTGTGTGTGTGTGTGTGTGTGTGTGTGTGTGTGTGTGTTGATGTCTTTTGGTATCTGTATGCTTCAACTTCATTATGTTTTTTTGTGTAATTAGTACAAATTTATTCCTTGTAGGTACTAATGAGGCTTACATAAAGTATGCAAAAATTCTAACATCCTATTTTAAGCTGGCAACAATTTAACTTCAATAGCATTCCTAATCTATATACCTTTATCTCCTTTACAGTTTCAGTTATTTAAAGTTCACATTTTTTTTATGTTGTGTAACCATAAGAAAATATTGTAGTTATGGTGATTTCTGCTACACTTTTAAATGCTTAAACTAAGTTGTGATGAGTTGCACTCCATCATTACCATATTACAGAATCTAATTTTGACTACCATTACCAGTGAGTTTTATGCCACCTGTTGTGTTTTGTAATGCTAATTAGTGTCCTTTTATTTCCACTTGAGAATTCTTTAGATTTTCTTCTAAGATATGTCTAATGGTTTGAATTTCCTCAGCGTTCTTTATTTAGGAAAGTTTTTATCTCTTGCCACTTTTGCCACACATAGAATTCTTGACTATTATCTATCTGTCTGTCAGTCTATTTGTCTGTCTCTCTTATTCTCTCCTGACCTGAAAAGTTTCTGTTGTGTAATCTGCCAGTAGCCTTTTGGGGTTTTTCTTGTTTTCTTGTTTGTAACTCCTGTTTTTTCTCCTACTGCTTTTGGAATTCATTCTTTAGCTTTTACTTCTGACAACTTAATTATAATGTGTCATGTAGTATTATATGAGTTCTGTCTATTTGGGTTACTTGGAGCCTCATGGATCTGGATGTCCATTTCTCTCCTCAGTCTTGGGACATTTGTCGCCAATTTGCTCTGAACTTACTTTCTGTGTCTTTCTTTTCTTTCTGAAATTTCTATATTCTATAAGTCCTGTGGACTTTCTTCACACTTTTTTCTTTTGCTTCTCTGACTGGATAAATTCAAATGTTTGTCTTGTTCTTCTGCATGGTTGAGTCTGCTTTTGAAGTTTTCTATTGAACTCCTAAGTCATTCTCTTTCAGCCTTAGGATTTCTGGTTTTTTCTTTTTAAAAGTTTCTATTTGTTGAATTTTTCATGTGTTTCACGTTCTGTTTTCCTAATTTTGTCTCACTGACTGTGTATTCTTGTAATTTACTAAACTTCTTTGAGTGTTGTTCTGTATTTTTTGATAGTACATCAAGATATGTTTCTTTAAGATCAGCTGTTGGACCATTTTTAGATCTCTTTAGTGGTGTCCTATTTACCTTATTTTTCCATATTGATTCCTTATGCTAGTATCTGTACATTCAAGTAAGCAATTTCCTTTTCCAGACTTTATGGACTACTGTGACAAAGAGTTCTTCACTAGTCAACTCAGTTTGAGTTTCTAGATGTTTGTGCTAGTAATGTCTTTAGGAAGATTGGAGCTTGTTATTGGGATCGATGCTAATAATTGTTCAGTTCCCCTGCCTGAGCTCTAAGGTTGTGTGGGAAGTGATGTGTGTCTGCTAACTGAGAATACTTGGATAGAACTGCTGACTTGTTTTCCTGTCTTATTCAGACTGTTAGATGGGCTTTGTGGTTACCTGAATTCTCTGGTCAGGCATACAAGACAGTTGGAACTGGGTGCCATATTAAGTAGATTGTGCTGTAAATTGGTTTTCATGCCCTGAAATGGCTGTAAAACAGCCCCCAAGGACTCTCAGCTCATTGTTTGGGAACCTGAATTAGACAAAACTGCACTGAATTCCCTGGCCAAGGGATTACTGGTTTTGCTGTACAGATAAAGTAAGCCATGGACTATTCTTTCTGTTAATGTGCCACTGTAAGCAATTCTATTGGATGAACTACACAGTTTCTCATGTGCTCTGGTTAGGTTCCCTGTTCTGGTGGAATGAAGACTGCAATAAACAATCTATGAATTAGTTTCCCTGCCAGGTGAAACATGAGAACTGGTGCCAAGGTTGACTAGGTTTTTTGTTTGTGGTTTTATTTCAAGCCAACCCCATAATCCATGTTCCCTAGCTGAACAGACCACTAACTTTGCTCTGCAGATTGTCAGCTGTGCCTGCCAAACTTTCTACCTGAACATTGTTAGATGATGCAGCTTTCAGGTGTTCTGGTCAGTCTTTTAGTGGAATTGGGAGCTACACTTAACAATGAACATAGAGCTATTATTCAGTTCCTTGTCTGAGTGGGGCTAGGACAGCTTGCATAACTGGTAAAACTCTTTATTTGAGGGCTCAAATCAGACAGACCTTTACCCTGCCAGGTTACCTGGTAAGAATCTGCCACTGTCTTGAGTCTGCAAATGAGTAAAGACACTAGTTTGGACTGCTACTTGAGTACTGCAGGTAGTAGTTCAGTCTGCCAAGATCTGAGCACTGGTTGTTCTAACCCTACCTCCACCCCTCCCAATGACAACTAGAATCCCAGTGGCTAAGCCCTGAATGTTCCCTTATGATTCCTATGGGTTAAGACTGTATTTGAAGCTTCCAAGAAACAACCCACAATGCTGGAGGAGCTGGATGTCTACCCTGGGCTCTGTTCCACTGAGTAAGTGTGGGCTCAGGGGAGAACCCTTAGTGTGGTGCTGCACTCAACCCGGGTTAGGGGTAATGCAGTCAGTATGTAAATTGTTTTCTTGCTGTTCTAATGCTCTCTAGTGTAGGGAGTGCTTCAGCCTCTTCCTTACCCATTTATTTTGTGTTATCTTATTTATAATAACTCTTTGTGAGGAGGAGAGTAGTCAGGAAAGACTTATGTGTCATTTTGACCCATCCTGAGTCTAAATGAAACTTTGTTATGTGCATTTTTATAGCTCCGCTATAACTACTTTAGACCATTGCCAAAAACGTTTGACAATCTGCCCAATAATCTGCCCAATATGGAAACATCTAGCCACACGTGGTACTAAGAACTTGAAATGTAGCTTGTATGATGGAGGAACTGATTTGGATATTTAAGTAACTTAAATATAAATATCCATGTGTACTGGACGGCATAGTTCTAGACTTCATGAAAAATTGACGTCCATAAACATTGGATATTTTTCTCTTTTCTAGTTGTGTTGGTGTCGAAGAAGAGAAGGCTGCTGATATTGATCTCTACCACTGCCCCAACTGTGAAGTCTTACATGGGCCATCTATTAGTAAGTAGATCTTTGAGTTCCAAGAGAAGGTGGTTCACAGGAGAGACAGCAAGGAAACTTGGAAGGGAAATTGCCTTTGCCGGACTGCTTCAGATTCATCTCTCTTAGGAAACAGAAACTCGTGTAGACCTTGAAACCCAGCAGTTGTGCCTCTGTGAGAGGACAGATATACAGAGCTTCACTTCCTTTCATTCCTAGATATTCCCCAGAAGAATTACCTATCCTCACCAGAGACTTAAGTGAGTCTATGAGAATCTCACTAATTCCAGGTGCTCCATGCAGTTGTTAGATTAGAACAGAAGCAGGATCCTCTGAGGCCTTTAATTTGGAACAAAACCTTATGGTTATCCTAACTTATTGTCTCATATCTTTTTCTGGCTTAGTGAAAAAACGTCGTGTGTCATCAAAAGGGCATGAAACACACAAGGGGAAGCCAGTGAAGATCGGGAGCCCTACATTCATTCGAGAACTCCGGAATAGGACCTTTGACAGGTGAAGATCTTTACCTTAAGGACAGGTGAACATAACACCAGAGCTCAGGGACACTATGGAAAAACTCTGGTGTTCCCTCTGGGAATGCCTTAGTTTCTTTCTTTCTTTTTTTTTTTCTTTTTTTTGAGTTGACTGGATTTTATTATAATTTTTTTAAATTTATCTGTATTTCACATCAATGTAATACCAGGGATTTAGACCCCCCACTCACCCTCTCCTACATTACCCCCCCTTTCCCTTCTGCCCAAAGTTGTGTGCTTCAGTTTGGTGCTTAGCTTGTTTTGACTTTTCCTCAAGGCTTTTGTTTATTTTTTTCACTATATCCCATATATTAATGAAACCATTTGGTTTCTGTCTTTTTCTTTTTGACTTTTTCTGCTAATACGATTTCTTCTAAGTCCATCCATGTTGTCATAAAATCATCAAATTTGTCATTTTTAATTGATAAGTAATATTCCATCGTGTATATATACCACATTTTTATCATCTAGTCATCTGTTTTCGGGCATTTAGGTTACTTCCAAAGAGGGGGTTTCATTGTAGCAAATTTCTGGAGGTATTGTTTGTCTGAGAAGGTTCTAATTTTTCCTTCATAAAATAAGGACAGTTTTGCTGGGTAGAGTATTTTTGGTTGGCACTTTTTGTCTTGGAGTGTTTTGAAGATGTGGCCCCATTCTCTCCTTGCTTGGAGTGTCTCTTCTGAGAAATCTGAGGTCAGTCTGATTGGTTTTCCTTTGTAGGTTTTCTGTTTCCTCTCTCTTGGTATTCTCATAATTTTTTTTTTATCTTTGGCTTTTGAAAGTTTTACTATGATGTGTCTTGCTGTGTTTCTTCTTTCATTAAAGTAGTTTGGTGTCCTTTTTTGCTTCCTGTATATCTATTTTCATTTCTTACTTCAGGTTGTGAAATTTTCCTCCATTTTTTTCATTGAAAAGCCTTTCAGATCCTCTTTCTCTTCACCTTCTGGTATTCCAGTTACTCTTATATTTGTTTTCTTTAGGGTATCTGACAGATCTCTGATTTTTTCTTCTGTTTTGTGTTTCTCTCTCTCTTTCTTCATTCTCTCTACTTCTGTATCCTCTAGTGTGTTTGTTCTTTGTTCTCTATCTTCTAATCTGCTTTCCTGACTGTTCTCTGCATTTTTGAGCTCTTCTGTTGCTCCTCTTATGCACTGCATCTCCTGCAGCTTCTTATTTAGGGTTTCAATCATTTTGCTGCATTCTTTTTTATATTTTTCTACTACTTCTTTTAGGTTGTTGAAAGCTTCTACCCTCTTGATTTCCCTTTTTCCCCCCTCTTCCTTGGCCTCTTTGAGTTCTTTTAGCATGTTGATTTTGAAATGTTTGTCTGACATAGGAAGCATTTCTTCCATGTCCTCCATGTTGGTTTCTGCAGATTGTTTATCCTTTGGTGGTGAGTTATTTTTCTTAGGGTTTGCTTGAGTATTTGTATTTTTCCTCCTTCCCGTGTTTTCCTTTTGGACTTGCTCTACATATTGAGTGACTACTGCTCTAGTATTAGATGGCATGCTGAAGCCTATGTAGTTGTGGTTAACTCTGCCTTTGTGCTTTTGCTGCTGTGGTGATTATATCTTGTTTCAGTTGGCTATTTTGGGGGACAAGTTCCTTTTCAGAGTGGATGTGGTGACTAGATGTGGTTTCTGTTGTATTGTCTGTCTTTTTCATTGCTTCTCCTCTTTCAGCTTGATGGACCTTAAGTATTTTTTAGTACCTCTGAGTGTATAGACTATGGCATAACCCTTTTTACCTGGGGTGTCTTGATGCTCTTGGGTAGTGAGTATCTTTGTTTTTCAAGTTTGGTCTTTGGGGTGTGACCTGGTGTCCTCCAAGTTGACCTTCCCAGGACCTGAAAAACTCAGTCCATGCCTAGCCTTATATGCCAAGGCCCATTCTGTTGCAAATTGCAGCCCCACCCTTTCTCCAGGAGCTTACCTTGACAAAGGGGAGTAGACTCCAGGTGCTAGTTGGAAGTCTCACCTGAGTGAGCTCCCCCAGCTGCTGGAGTTGGATTTCCCTGGGCCAGTAAAACTCAGTCCATGTGTACCACAGCCTGAGCTGTGCTGGGTTTTGGGGTGCGAGCTAGTGGCCTTCAAGTTGACTTTCCCAGGGCCCGAAAAACTCAGTCTGCACCAAGCTTGAAAGGCCAAGGCCCATTCAGTTGCATATTCTGACTTAGTTTCTGAGAGACATTACCAGAGTTTCCTTTGGTGTGTACCATACATAAATATTCACTTATAGAAACTTGATAGATTTGGAAACAGATTTCACCTGTCAGTAGAGGATATTTACATGCACCCAGGAATGCTAGAAGTGCTGAATATAAGTTTAATATTCCTGTAGAGAGAAATTTTCAGTATTCACATATTTCTTTAATAATCGAAAAATAATTGTTTCCTTTAATAAAATTTAAGGTGGATTTATTAAATTTATTTATTTATAAGAAAAATTTAAAACTGACAATAGAATTAAAGCATACTACAAGGGAGAGGAGGGGAGGGATAAGCACAAGAGATCAAGATGATAGTTCATAGGTGATATAACATGATGGTGGGAAAAGCTGATGTGAAATATATAGGTATATGTAATCAATTTAAAAAGTTTTTTTTTTTTGTTTGTTTTTTGAGACTAGGTCTCACTATTTTTGCCTGTGGAACCTCAGGTTCATGTTGCCCAGAGTACCACAGACTCAAGCAATCCCTAGGTACCTGGGATTACAGGTGCATGCCACCATGCCCAGCTATATTTTTTTGAAAGCAGGTCTTGCTACCTGCCCCCACCGGGATTTGAACCGCCATCTCTCGCCCCAGCCGTGGCTTCCTAGGATGACGCTTACAGGCATGTGCCACCATGCCCGGCTAATAAAAAAGTTTTAAAAATTCATTTAAATTATGTTAGAAACATTTAATGAATAAAGTTCTCTTAGTTTTTAATATATTTGACCAATTTCAGTTTTCCTGGAGTATGATTTAGGATTGTGTTTCTTCGACTTAATATTTTCTATTTTCTTACTTAAAACCAGTGAGTCTCCTTTTTTTTTAAAAAAAATAGAATTATTTAAATGATATATGCTCACTACTCCATACCATGTCTGTGTTAAGATATATTTTTAATGCTCCATATCACTCATAATCAGGGAAATGCAAATCAAAACCATAATGAGATACCACCATACACCAGTAGGAATGGCCCGTATCAAAAAAACAGGCAACAACAAGTGCTGGCATGTATGTGGAGAGAAAGGAACTCTCTCACACTGCTGATGGGAATGCAAGCTGGTTCAGCCACTATGGAAAGCTGTTTGCAGAATGCTCAAACAACTGAAACTGGAACTGCCATTCAATCCAGCAATCCCACTCCTTGGATGGATACAAAAACACTAATTCAAAAGGACACCTGTACTCAGATGTTTATTGCAACACTTCTCATTACATAATTTACAATAACCAGGATATGGAAACAACCCAAATGCCCCCAAACGGAGAAATGGCTAAAAAAGATGTGGTATATGTACACAATGGAATATTATTCATCAATCAAAGAAGATAAACTTATGTCATTCACAGCAACATGAATGGAGCTAGAAGGAATCATGTTATCAGAAATAAGTCAGAAAGGAAAAGAGAAATATGGAATGGTCTTACTTATATGAAGGCTACAGGAAAGACAAACAAACGGATAAGAAAATATAAAACTGTCAACAGAATGGAAGCATAGAGCAAAAGAGGAGGAAGAGGGTAAAATCGAGGGAGGGAAGGGCATAAGAGATTGAGATGGTTCACGGGTAATAAGGTGATGTGAGGACCCCAGAATAGACAACGATGTAATACACACACATACACACACACACATATATCTGTGCAATCAATAAAAAAAATTAATAAAAATAAAAGCATTTAGGGGAAAAAAAGATATATTTTAAAAAAGCATTTTTCTATTTTTGATATATGAATCACCAAAAAATGAAAGAGCCATCACCAATGTACTTTTTTCCAAAACTGTACACATTTTCGAAATGCATGTTTTTCTATTTAATTTAATTTACAATAGAGAAGAAAATAAAGAGAAATTCTCCATTTGTAGTTTTATTGTTTATGTCTTAGGCTTCTGTTGTAATACATCTTCCGGTAATGTAGAACTTTTTAACATTATTACTTGAGTTAATATTGGGGTACCCCAGTCAGGTAATGCCACCATAATGCACTTGCCACCAGTTCACCAATATTCCACCTCCATAGACTATGTGCTGTATTCCATCTTTGTTCTTATCCCAGACCACTCCCCCTCCTTTGTGTTTCCATTCTGTACTCAACTATCAAGTGTTAGTCTTTAAACTTATCTTTACTTGGCTATTGATTTAGTTACCTTATATTCCACGTATTAGTAATACCATCTGGTAATTATCTTTCTCCTTTGAACTTATTTCACTTAGTGTTATCCTTTAAACTCTATCCATGTTGCTGCAAGCTGAGTTAAGTTTATCTTATTTGATTGCTGAGCAGTATTCCATTGTGTGTGTGTGTGTGTGTGTGTACATGTACACACACCATATCTTTTCTTGTACATCTATTCTGGGGAACTTAGATTGATTCCATAGTTTAGTTATTGTTAATAGTGCTGCAATAAACATTGGAGTGCAAGTTGTCTTTTTGAATTTGTGTTTTTCAGTTTTTTGGATAACATCTCTCGGAATTTTTTTTTTTTTAAACAGTCTTTTTCCAACTGCCAATGATTTATTTTATTTTCACTTTTTTTTAGAGACTAGATCTCATTATGTTGCCGGGTAGTCCTGAACCCGTGGACTGAAGTGATCTCTAGCCTCAACCTCCCAGATAGCCTGAATTATAGGCATGTGCCACCATGCCTGTCTATTTTTTAGAGACTGGGTCTCACTGTGCTGCCCAGGGTAGTCTTGATCCCACTCTCAAGTGATCCCTGGCCTCAGCCTCCCAGTGCTGGGATTATAGGCTTGCGCCACTGCGCCCAACTTCTAATAGTGTTGTAACTGGGTCAAATGGCAGGTCTATATTTAATGTTTTGAGATCACTCCATACTGCTTTGCATAGGGGCTGCATTCCCACCAGCAGTGTAGGAGGTTTTCATATATTTCCTACATTCTCACTAGCATTTGTTTCTAGTCTTCTCAACATAGACCATTCTCACACGTGTGAGATGAGAGATATCTCATTGTAGGCTTGGATTACATTTCTCTAATAAAAAGTGGTTGCAGACATTTATTCATGTGCCTACTAGCCATTTGAATGTCTTCTTTAGAGAGGTGTCTGTTTAGTTCTTTTGTCCTTTTTTTGGTTGGGTAATTTGTTTTGTTTTTGTAGAGTCTTATAAGTTCTTTGTATGTCTTTTGTATCTGTTCTTTGTCAGATGTATAGTATGTGACTATTTTATTCCATTCAGTAGGGTGCCTTCATTTTAGTTGTAGTTTCTATCATTGTACAGAAACGTTTTAGTTTGATGGAATCATAGGTGTCAATGGTCTCTTTTGTTTTCCTTGCTGTTAGTGGTGAATCCAAAAAGGCAACACTAAAGATTATGTAATGAAAAGTTTTGTCTGTTTTCTTCTATGTATTTTATGATTTCAGGTTTTATGTTCAAGTCTTTGACCCATTTTGAGTTGATTTTGGTATATGGTGTGAGATTGTGATTTAATTTTTTTTTTGCATGCAGCTGTCCAGTTTTGTTAACATCATTTAAAGAGTGTTCTTTGCTCCAAGAGTATGTTTTTGACTCCTTTGTCGTAGATTACTCAGTATATATGTGGATCTATTTCTGTGTTCTCAATTCTACTCCACTGGTCTGTGTGCCTGTTTTTGTTGCAATGCTACGCTGTTTAAATTATTGTGGCTTTATAATAATAGCTTAAGGTCAAAGTGTGATACCTCTATTGTCTTTCTTTATCAAGATTACTTTTGCTCTTCAAAATCCTTTTGATTCCTTATTAATTTCAGTGGTATTTACTCCAATTTTTTGACATGACGTTGATATTTTTATTAAGATTGTTTTGAATCTGCATATCGCTTTGGATAGAACCACCATTTTACATGTTGATTCTTCCAGTCCATGGGCAGGGAATATTTTCCACATCCTTGTATCTTCTTTTATTATTATTATTATTATTATTATTATTATTATTAAGTTTATTCCGGTTGACAATATAGGCCATAGACATGTACATGAAAATTTCATAAAAGGGATGAGTATGTGGCAGGTTAGGAGGGGTGGAGATGGGAGGGAGTGGTCAAGAAGGGAAGGTGGTGGGTGTTCCGCAGGGAATACAAAGATGTGAAACACATGTATAAAAAAAATTAAGAAAAAAAAAAAAAGGAATCAGTACAATTTTTACGCTGTGGAGAAGCAACTCTCCTACCTGCCTGGCACTATGCAGATGGCTCTTTTTTTCTTTCTCCATTCCCTAATAACCCTGTCCTTTTTTTTTATAAATTTAATTTAAATTTTGTTAAATTTGCATTTATATATATCTTTATATTACATTATTCCATTATTGTGTACCCCGGGGCTTTCCCACTTCTCTAACATTTGTTAACCATCCTGATATTTTGTGCTCTTCACCTCCCCCAGCTTGTTCCCCCTCCTCCTTTCTCGCTCCATGGTTCAGTCCCATTGGTTGTTTACATTCTTTCTTATTCGTTTGTTTGTTTTTCCCTATGTCCATCATATAAGTGAGACCATCCTGTACTTTTTCTTTTTGATTTATTTCTGCTAATATGAGTCTTTCTAGTTCCATCCAGGTTACTGCGAATGACATGTGTTTGTCCTCCTTGATGGATGCATAGTATTCCATCGTGTATGTGCACCACATTTTTTTTTAGCCAATCATCTGTTTGGGGGCATTTGGTTTGTTTCCAAATGTTGGCAATTGTAAACAGAGCTGCAATGAACATGTGCGTGCAGGTGTCCTTTTGAATTAATGTTTTCATGTCCTCTGGGTAGATTCCTAGTTGTGGGATTGCTGGGTCGAATGGTAAGTCCACTTTCAATTGTTTGAGGGTCCTTCACACAGTCTTCCATAGTGGCTGGACCAGTTTGCACTCCTACCAACAGTGTAAGAGAGTTCCTTTTTCCCCACATGCGTACCAACATTTGTTGTTGTCTGTTTTATTTATATGGGTCATTCTTACTGGTGTAAGATGGTATCTCAGTGTGGTTTTAATTTGCATTTCCCTGATTATTAGTGATGTGGAACATTTTTTCATATGCCTTTTAACCATCTGTATCTCCTCTTTGGTGAAGTGTCTTTTTAGTTCTTCTCCCCATTTTTTGAGTGGGCTTTTTGCTTTGTTTTTGTTAAGCTGCAGAAGCTCTTTATGATATCTGATATCTTTGTTATCAGACCCTTGTCACTTGTCTAGAGGGCAAAAATTTTCTCAGTCAGTTGGGTTTCTCTTTGTTTTGTTTATTGTCTCTTTTGCTGAACAGAAACTTTTTAGTTTTATATAGTCCCAGCTGTGTATGTTTTCCTTCATTTTTTTGCCAGTCATAGTTGTTTCCTCAAATGGATTTCTGAAGTGAAATTCATGAAGGGTTTTGCCCAGATTTTCTTCTCTATATTTAATGGTTGCAGGTCTCACTTTCAGGTTCTTTATCCATTTTGAATTAATTTTTGTATAGAATGTGAGGGTGTTGTCCTGGTCCATATTTTTACAAGTTTTGATCCAGTTTTCCCAGCACCATTTCCTGAAGAGGCTATCCTTGTTCCAGGGTATGTTTTTTGCCTCTTTGTCAAAGATTAGTAGACCGTATATGTGTGGTTTTATTTCTGGGTATTTGATTCTGATTCATTGGTCTGTTTGTCTGTTTTTGTACCAGAAGCATGCTGTTTTAAGTATTATGGCTTTGTAGTAGCTTTGTGTTCTGTTTGTCAAAAGGGTTTTGGCTATTCAGGGTCTTTTGTTGTTCCATATGAATTTCAGTGATTTTTAATGGAATTGCATTGAATCTGTAGATTGCCATTGGTAGTATGGCCATTTTGATGTTGATTTTTCCGTTCCATGAACAGGGAATGTCTTTTCATATTTTTTCTTTTTTTTTTTATAATTT
>PVHY01009070.1:0-58176 GCA_004024945.1 Uropsilus gracilis
AAATATACAAAGAAATATTTTTAAAAAGCAATGAATGCCTTTATCTGACTCCTGGTTTAGTTATTTGATATTACCCTTATTCATGATGCTATCATATTTGTCTGAAATATTGACATGGGAAGCGTGTGGAATGGGGATAAGAACAAAGAAGGAAGGAAACACAATGGATGATGGTGGCAAAATATATCTAAATTGGTTGTGAGTGTTTTATATTGGCAATGCCTGATGAGGGTATCCAAATATTATCTCAAATAAAGCTAATAAAGCTAATAAATAAAATGAAAATATAAATTAACAAAAATGCAAGAAATATTTGCAATTATTTTTTAAATTTATCTATCTCCGTTTCAACAATTTTAATTTTAATTTCCTTTTATTGGAAATATTTTAAAGATTTAAGATTTAAATTTAAATTTAAAGGTCTTAGGAAATATTTTAAAAAATTAAATTCCCAATAAAGGGAAGTTAAAATCTTTTAAAAAACATAACTAACAAATGGGAAAGAGATCTAAGAAGAAACCCAAGAAGATATACAAATAACACCTGGAAAGATGTTCAATATATGCAATTAGCAAAATGTAAATTATAGACTTGAGATACAAATAATATCAATAAAGAAAGGCAAAAATTAGAGCACTGGCATCCTCAATTGCTAGAGAGGGTATGAAAAATAGAACCTTTCATTCACTGCTGTGGGTATGCAGAATTGCATAAAAGTTTAGATGGGAATTTAACAACTTCTTATAAAACGATTCATTCTCTTACCATATTTTCCAATTATCATGCTCCTTAGTTTTTACCAAATGAATTCATATAAAAGTTAATCTTAAACAAAAATTTTCACACAGATATTTATAGCAACTTTATGTATAGTTAGTAATGAAGATGGTAAATAGGTGAGAGAGCTAGGAAATCATGTTATCCCAATATCATTAAATATTATTTAGCAGTAACAAAATGAACTATCACTTTCTATAAAAACATTGAGAATCCTTAAGTGTATATAACTAAGTGAAAGAAGTCAATCTGAAAAGACTATGAAGAGTATGTCAATTTTAAAACATTCTGGAAAAGGCAAAACTATGGAAACATTAGAAGGATCATTAGACATAAGTGAATAATTATGTGAGAATATCATGTCATCAACTGTATCAATTAACTGCACTAATGTTAGATGTTAATAGGAGAAGTCAGGAGTGGTTGTGCGGAGGTATGTGGACTCAGTATTTTCTGTTTAACTTTTCTACAAACTTAAAACTTTAAAATAATAAACTTTACTTACTTATAAACCACTATTCAACATTAAAAATTCAATTAGAAATAAAAAATTTAGTTATTTTTAAATGATGCATTTGCATTTTTGTAAAATTTGTATTTCTGAGATTATTATAAAAAACTACAGTGATATTTTTCAATATCCCACATATAATTTCATCAAACACTACTATAACATTTATTGAAAACTGAAACTAGTCCATATTGATTATAAAGCAATAATGATTCTTTATCATAAGCAATGATAATGCCTCTACAAATTATAGAAAAATTTATTTTTGCCCTTCTGATTTTTACCAATATAAATGCAATTATAAAAACAGGGTCTTGAATGACTAGAAATATTTTGCAATAGAGCAAGTACAAAAATGTTAGCAGAAGTTTGTAAAGAAGTTTTTAAATAAATAAGTACTAGTGAGTGATTTTATATTTTATTCAACAGTATAAAATAGATTGGATGATTCAATATCATATGAAAGGAGTTTGGCACCATTAAAACCTAGCTCTCTAGTAGTTTTAGGTACCTGATGTAAACCCTTGGCTCTCAAAATCAGGGACATTTATGAACGTTATATGCCTTCAATGCTTTTCGTTGTCTTTTCTAGAAAGTTTCATATTTAATGCTGCTTTCTTTCCTCTTTGCTTTTGTTCTCTGACAGGAATATATTTACTCAGAACTTCTAGTTAAAGTTCACAACTCCGGGGCTTTCCCACTTCCTCCTCTCTTGCTCTATTGTTCAGTCCCATTGGTTGCTTTTATTTTTTCTTATTTGTTTGTTTTCCCCTATATCCATCAAATAAGTGAGACCATTCTGTATTTCACTTTTTCTTTTTGGCTAATTTCTGTTAATATGAGTCTTTCTGGTTCCATCCAGGTTGCTGCAAATGATATATGTTTTTCCTCCTTGATCCATGTGTAGTATTCCATCGTGTACGTATACCACATTTTTTTTTAGCCAATCATTGGTTTGGGGGCATTTTGGTTTGTTTCCAAATCTTGGCAATTGTAAATAGAGCTGCAACAAACATGCACGTACAGGTGTCCTTTTGAATTAGTGTTTTCATGTCCTTTGGGTAGATTCCCAGTAGTGGGATTGCTGGGTCAAATGGTAAGTCCACTTTCAATTGTTTGAGGGTCCTCCACACGGTCTTCCATAGTGGCTGAACCAGTTTGCACTCCCACCAGCAGTGTAAGAGAGTTCCTTTTTCTCCACATTCACGCCAACACTTGTTGTTGTCTGTTTAATTTTTATGGGTCATTCTCACTGGTGTAAGATGGTATCTAAGTGTGGTTTTACTTTGCATGTCCCTGGTTATTAGTGATGTGGAGCATTTTTTCATAAGCCTGTTAGCCATTTGTATCTCCTCATTGGTGAAGTGTCTTTTTTAGTTCTTCTCCCCATTTTTTGACTGGGTTTATTGCTTTGTTTATTGTTGAACTGTAGGAGCTCTCTATGGATGTTTGTTATCAGACCCTTGTCACTTGTCTGGAGGGCAAAATTTTTCTCCCAGTTGATTATGTTTCTTTTTTTTCTTCTTGTTTCTTGTCTCTTTTGCTGTACAGAAACTTTTTACTTTGATATAGTCCCAGCTGTTTAAGAACAACCATCACAGAGATAGATGACATTCTATGTGGATATTTCTTCTATCCTATTCCCTACTATACATTCCCAGAAATAATAATTAGTAACTGGATTTGATGTTTGCCATTCCAGTGGTATTTGAAACTCTTAAATCACACATCAGTAAATAAATATTATTTTGCATGGTTATAATTTCATAATTATGGTATTATAATATGTATACCTATCTATGTAACTTGCTTTTTTTCCACAAAAAAAATTTTAAAAATATAAAAAAAAATCTCCTAACTAGGATATTGGAAAACATCCCCATTTGTTATTTCTATAACTGTATCCAAATTTTGTGTTGTCTTAAAGTTTTAAAACGTAATATTTGTCATATTGATATCTTGTTGTATCTTAATTTGCATATTGATATCTTGTATCCTAATTTACATACTGATATCTTTTTGTATCCTAGTTTTCTTTTATTCATACGTTCTAAACCTGAAATAAACTGTATAGTTTAAAATAAATAAAATATAAAAAAATAAGTTCACAACTCCTTTTTATCATCCATAGATATCCTTCAGCTTGTGTTATGACTGACAATAGTTAGACAAACACATACAAGCCCACATGGTCACTGTAGATGCAAAAAGGAAAACAAATAATGTATCATTGTGATGTATTTAATATACACAAAGGATAATGTTATTAAACACTGAACCAAAATAAAATCATTAAGATAGAATGGTGCATAATATTCATATAATGTAGTTCTACATACTTGACAGATGAAATTTCCATATGACAGATGAAATTTCTGAATCTGAAAAAGACACACTGGATACAGCAAATTTACTATGAACCACTGTGGCAATATGTACCAACTTCAGTAAAACAGATCAGGAAACACATGAGAATTTATGATGCAGGAAGGAGTTAATGATATATGTCAAAAATTCTATACTGGGCAGTAATGCAAACAAATAATAACCCTAGCTATTTTTATACAATTAAATTCTAATCATGAAATTTAAAGAAAAATAAGTTCAATAACTATTTTTCTGAATTTTATATATTATTATTAATAATCACTCATGAAGAATCAATATTTTTAGGTATCACTATCTTATCAATAGTTATTTAGAGTCATATGCAGTAGTAGAGTACAACACAAAGCCAAAAATAAATATTCAGAAGTCTATATCCATGTAAATAAATGATTAAAGAAATAAATACAGGAGAAAAGATACATTTTTATTTCTAAAACAATTTGAGCAATTTATATACTGTCACCTTCAGGAGATAAAGAGCATTCACTTTCTCATGACTTTGAGTGCAGACAACACTTAATAACTTACCCAAAGAATAAAGTATTGTAAAAATATAACTTTATAATGGAGAAAAATGGTGAACATTATGTTGGTCAGCTGAATCAGGTTACTATAATCATTAATAAGCCACTTTCATAGTATAAGTCCTTAATTTGAGATGATAACAAGTAAACAGAGGAGTTTTAAAAATAATTTCACTTCTAACAAAAGAAATACAAGAAAAAACCCATAGTCAGGCATTTTCTATGAACTCTCTGGGAAACATTCCTCAATTCCTCAAACCTCCATGATACATAAAAAACTAAAACAGATAGGAAAACCAGAGAAATATAACAATCAAATGCAATGCAATGTCTTAGATAAGACCCTGGAATACAAATTTACACTAATGAGAAATTCAGTGCAATCTAAAGCAAGTGTGGAATAGAGCTAACGATGATACAACAAAGCTGGTTTCTTGATTATTACCTGTATCTATTAATTTATTAACTGTAATTGAGATTAGGTAAGGTATATATGTGAACTCTTTATATTTGAAAAGAATGTGTATATCTTTATCTTATCATTGGGGTCTTACAAGCTTTTCCTGTCATATAAACATTATAGAAGTACAATTCTCATTTATTTCCCCATATTTTGTGTTCCTGCTTACTATACATTTTTAGCATACATGTTATAAAATCTGCAGCTAATTGTAATTAACCACATTTATAAGTAGTTAAAATAAGGATGTTGTTTATATTTACTTTTTTATAATTTCTGAAACAATTACTATTATAAAACTAACATTGCTTTATGTAGATCCAAATTTCTTTTTGGTAACATTTTCTGCGTGAACTATTTTTACCATCTATTACAGTATATGTTGGCAGACATTTCATTGTCTCCCTTTCATTTGTCTGAAACACTGTGTTGTTTGCAGTCATGAAAGATGTTTATATCAATATAGAATGACAACTTTGCAGAACATTCCACCCCTCCCCAGTATTCAGAATCACTTCATTGTCTTCTAGTTTGCAGATTTTCTGTGAAAAATCTTATGTTGTTATTTCTTTTTCTGCATTTGATATGTTTTGTTATATAACAGTCTTCAAGATTTCCTTTCATCTTGATTTTTGTCTACCTGAATATTATTTGCCTCAGTGTTAGTCTTTTCCTATATGTGTGTATGTGATATAAAATAAAACCAACAATTAATTGGGTGCCCATATCCTTGGTCTCAGTTTAGATGCATAAGCTAAAGTGGAAAGGTACAGAGGAATCCTCTTGTAAAGAAATTGCAACAATGGAAAAAAAAGTCACTTATGTGCAAAACAGTTAAGTTAAAATAAAAACACATATGTATGTGAATATATGTGTGTTTATATGTGTGTATATATGTATATATAGGTATGTTTTGTTCCATGTATGTTACAATTTCATGTCTTACATTCCAGTTCTTTCTTTAATAGCATTTCTAAAAGTCTCAGTTCCCAAAAGATAGGGCTATAATTAGATAAGGTGCATTTCAACAACCCTCCCTGTTTTTCTCAATAAGTACACAACCATCAGTTGATTACATTAACCAGATACTACCCTGGACTTTTTCCATAAAAATATTTGAGACAGTAATGTTTTCTTTGCAAACTGTATAAAATTCTCATTGTAAGGTTTGGAATTCTGATAGTTTTCCTATGGCAATCTTCAGGCTGGACTGGGTTTCAAGTCCTCAGTCATCATTTTTTAATAAACTTACTCTTGTTTGGTTCAGTTTATATAAATCAACTGTGTGTAAGTTCATGTGTGTGTGTGTGTGTGTGACTGATCTTAATCTGACATTTCTTCAACTTTATTTCTTGATTTCTTTTGTTCTCATTTGAAATTCATTGCAATTGTCATCTCAAACATTTCTCACTCTGCTAAAACAGTGTATGCTATTAGACTAAGAAAAACTGTATTGCTGCAATTAATTTGACCACTTATTTTTGGAGTAAATAGAATGCCATTTTTTAATTATTTTATTCTAGGAAAAAATGAGAAGTAAAAATTTTTTAAAGTCACACATATACTATATGTATATGGATATACACATACAGCACAGCAATCATTTAAGTGTTTTAAGAAGGTTTTTAAAAAGTGTAAGGGATAAAGTAAGCATTTCCCAAAAATTATTTCATTATTTTTTATTTTCACTAAAACCCAGATTTATATATTTTGCCTTAATTTAATCATTCTGTAGTTTCAAATTTGTTCCTTTTTCCTAATATATGTAAAGTCTTGATGAATGATATTCTTTTTTTTAGCTTTGTATTGGAATACTTTTAATCTCAGCATCCTTTCATGTAATTCATCAACATTTTTATTTTTAAGCTATTATTTGCATAGTTTATATTTTAACTTGTGCTTGGTCACAGAGAATTTTGTCAAAAGACCAAATTTCACTCAGTGTAAAGTTTATAAAATATATTCACATTTTCTTCTCCCTAGATGAATTTATGTTAAAATATCTGGTATAGAATATTCTTATAAAAGGTCCAACATTTGATACATGCTCTATTTTAAGATCATCATTCATATTTTTGAGAGAAAAATTCAAGTTCTATTAGTCAATGAAACACAGACCCCTACTTCTTGTCAGAAACTCTTCCTGCAAACTTTTCAGAAGAATTGATAGGACCCAGAAATCAGTAATCCTTCAACACAATTTTTTCAACCTATTTTTCTGTTAGATCCTTTACCTAAAATATTCTTTTCAGTTCAGGTCAGTCTTCAGTTTGAATTGTCACAACTCATGCTGATATTGTAAATCACATACACCTTTTGCACATCTGTCAATAGCTGAGGTTGGAGGTCATCATGGGCTTGTTTTGATCATCATACTCTAAAATTTAAAATCTTGAGTCTGCATAAATTCTTGTATAAGTTTACTTGATATCACTACATCTTAGCACAAGATAAAGTTATACAACTTCTATATCTTTATGACAAATATTGAGTTTTATCCCAATAAACAGGTGAGGTTGGTATATTTTGCTGAGGCTTAATTATTGTCCTTTATCTTGGAATTTTTTTTGATACCTATATACTTTTAATTGTATACTCTTAGTTCGGAAATTCATTGTTATTAAGTGATAAATAATGTACCAGTGCCCTAAGTTTTTTGGCATCTAAAATAACATTTTAACATTATATAGCACAACTCAGAAAAAAAAATTTAATCTTTAAAATTCTCTTAGCTATGTTAAATTTTAGATGCAGTATATCTATTTTGATCAACAATACCTTTCCTTAAACATATCACAGAAATACTAAATCAGTGCAGTGAGGTATGGCAGTGGAAGATATCAGCAAGATATGCGCAGTCCTCCACTGCATTAACTCCCTCTTTTATCCTGCATTGCATGATATTTGACCATATTAGTGGTTGTGTATTAGTTCCTTAAATTTTTTTTAAAAACTAAAGTGACTTTCACAAATATACATTATTAAATAAACTGACTTCTATTACTTTCCTTTGCACTCCTAAATTTTAATGCATAAATGTATGTAACAAAGTAGATAAATATCTGTATCTCATGATAAATACCTATATTGCATTCCTTTGAAGAACCACAGATAACTTAAAGAAACAGTATAATTTTATACCTAGAATTTTTTTCTTGCTTTTATCCCCACAACTATTGCCTGTAATTTATATGACTTTTCTCACTCCTTATCTTTTCAATCCTCCCTTCCAAACTCCCTTCCTTGCTCTAGCCTTCTTTCTATTCTCCCTTCATTATCTTCCTTTTACAATTAATCATTAGTCAAAAGATAAATATACGTCAAGTTGTTATTATTGTAGCTATTTATTTAAGGAATAAAATCCTGCCCATCTTTCAAGATTTAATAAGTTAGGTAAGAATAATCTAATATCACATCTGAGTTGATTACTTGACTTTTTTTTTTTTTTTTTTTTTTACATTTTGAAAGGAAAAGTTTATTAGGAAAAGGAGAAAAGTCAAAGTACTACCATAATCATCAGAGATGAGAAGGGCATATGAAAATGGAAAGTTTGTCAGAACAAAACATTTGACATTAGAAGTGTTGCTGGAAAATTTCTAATCTGAGTTTACATCCTTTTAAGCCCTATATTCAGAATATATTTCTTTGATGATGGCTTCAGTCTTGAAACCCCTGAGTCAGATATGATTACTCAAGATATTAGGCAATGCTTACCCTTAAATATTTATACTTATTTGCATGTAAATGTTAATTCAACATTTTGCAAGCATATTATATTCCTGTCATTGAGCATGGCATATTAATGCTATATAGTTCATGTATGTACTGTTCTATATATTTCAAGAATAGTATGTCATTAAGCATGGTGGAAATAACACCCAGAATCTAAAAAACAATAACAGGAAATCTGCCCCTAAATTACCTATGTACAGATTTATTGACCCAGAGATCCAAGTTACCCTTATAATAACATTGGTCTGAAAAGCAATTAATTCACATGTGAAGGAGACCTTTTACCAATATTGCATCATCTTGAAAAATGAGGGGTTTGGGATGATCTCCAGGTTGGAAACAATGGCAAACAATGGCACAATATCATCTTGACAACTTCATGCAACTCTAACTATTAAAGGGTTATAGTACCACCCACAAAGAACACAAATATGGCCACTCATTTCTCTACAGCTATGCAGATAACTCCATATGTTGTGCCACACTGACCTAACTGGAAAGCACGGGCAGCCTAGAGGTGAATTCACTTTTGTCCCTCACTTCGATAATGATGGAGCACTGTGCTCCTGGACACCATGAGGATGCATGAACAAAAGACAATTTCTGCAAAACAGAGAGAATGGTAGATTGACTAATACACAAAAACAAACACAAAATACAGCAAAATGGGAAGAGAATAAAATGTCTCTAAAGAAAGGGTGACATAAAATTTCTGAAAAAAACTGTAAATAAACATATAAGAAAACAGATGAAACACTAATTCAGAAGGACACCTGTACTTGAATGTTTACTGCAGCACTATTTACAATAGCCAGGATATGAAACAACCCAAATATCCCAACGAAGATGAATGGATCAGAAAGTTGTGGTATATGTATGCGATGAAATATTACTCAGCAATCAAAAAGGACAAATTTGAGGCATTCATGATAACATGGATGGACCTAGAAGGAATCATGTTAGCAGAAATAAGATAGAAAGAAAAAGACAAACTGGATGATCTTATCTATATGCTGAGTACAGGGAAAACAGACAAAAGGACAAGTAAAATTTAAAATTAACTCTCAACAGAACTGAGGTGTAGAGCAAGAAGGGGGGAAAAGGGTAGAATCAGAGGGGGAGGGGTGTAAGAGATTAAAATGATGGTTCATGGATGACAAGGTGGTGGGAGTAACCTGGAATATACAATGATGTAAAATATATAAATGTGTAATCAATTCAAAAACAATTAACTAATTAATTAAAAGAAAGCTGATGAGTTCAAAGTGATGACCATAAAAATGTTCAGGTAAATTGGGAAAAGAATAAATGAACTAGAAACTTTAAGAAATGTAAAAACAGAAGTTAGAGTTATGGAAAACAATGACAATACTGAAAAGACAATACTAACCATAGGCTTAGTGAAATTGACACATGCATAAGTGAGTGGGAAGTAAGTGATAGAACTCACCCAGACAAAGCAGCAAGTGAATACCGAATTTTAAAAAGCAAAGGTATCTTCAAGAGATTTCTGGTACAACATCAAGTGGAATAATGTTCACATTATAGGGATCTCAGAAGGAAAAGAAATAGAAAAAAAAGGATCAGAAAAAAGTAACTGGGGAAATAAAGCAAAAACCTCCTAATCTGGGCAAGGAAGTGCTTCTGAAGTTTAGAGCAATTAAGCTAATACTTAAAGAGATCCATGCCCACATATATTATAATTAAAATGGCAAAGGTTGAAGAGTAGATCTTAAAAGCAGCAACAAACAAATGCAGTTGTTTAATTACAAGGGAAAACACAGAACACTATTAGAAGATTTTTACACTGAAAAATTTAGAAGTCCATGACATTTGCAGTAACATGAATGGAGCTATAAGGAATCATGTTAGCAGAAATAAGCTAGAAAGAAAAAGAGAAAATGCTGGATGGTCTCACTTATATGAGGCATATAGAACAAACAAACAAATGGAGAGGAAACATTTAAAACTGCCAAGAGAACCGAAGCATAGAGCAAGAAAGGGGTTGAAACGGGGGGGGGGCACAAAAATTACAACAGTTCATGGGTGATAAGGTGATGGGAGAACTTCAGGGTAGACAATTATTTTATTTTTATACATATATGTGTATATATATATGCAATCAATAAAAAAAGTAAAGGGAGAAAGAGTGGTGCAGCACACTCAAAGTGCAGAAATGAAACAAACAAAACAGAACAAAAACTTCCAAACAAGAATTCTCCACATGGCAAGGATACAACTAACATTCAGAAGGAGAGAGTGTGAATTTTCCTGATTAGCAAAAGCTAAAAATTATTCATTGACAAATTGAATGAAAGAAACGTTTAGATCTTTAAAATGTAAAGAAGTAGCACTAACAAGACAATACACTAGGAAAAAAATCTCACTAGAGCTGGTAATTTATACAATAAAAGCAATGGCTCAATTACTTCTTAAGAAAGCATAGAAATGAAATGCAAAAGTAGTAAAACTGAAGCTATAATAATTAGTCAAGGACACATAATTATGTAAAAGGAGACATTCAAAGATATAAAATGTATGATAGAAAGTAATAAAATCTAAAGCTTTGGGACTTGTTCAAAGTTAAGGAGCAATCAGCTCCAACATAACATTCTACATATAAGATGTACTAAGTGAAATAATTCAGGCACAGAAATATAATATATAATCTCACTTACATGTGGAATCTTAAAAACTGAATTCTTAGGAACAGAATGGATTGTTGGTCCCTGCAAAGAGGGTATGAAGTGAAATAAATGGGTGTAATTGATGAAAAGTATGAGCTTCCAGTTATAAGATAAATATGTTCTGAGATGTAATATACATTATGCATTAATGTAATTTCAAGTATCATATATTTGAAATTTCTTAAGGGAGAGATTCTTAAAAGTTCCCAACACAAGAAAAATTGTAACTATAAGAGGTGATATGTTTTAATTAACAGTATTGTGGCAATCACATATACATATACCAAATCAGTACATTGTATAGCTTAAACTTACACAAGGTTATATGTCAATTAAAACAAAGGAGTACCAAATGCAGCGTAACAAGTATAATATATGCAATTGTATTTTTAAATGATATAATATATTTAAATTAAAAATAAATAAAATTTATTTTAGTATTTTAAAATGTAGGTTCAAGAATTCAATTAAAGGAAAAAGTTCAGCTCTATATGCAAATTTTCATCATTCCTTTTGAAATACAGCATATTTATTTTAAGTAACTGCATTTCAGCAAATTATAACTGATGAGTGTAAAAATAAACATGTATTTTAATCTTTCATTTTATTTTGTCTTTTGAAATAAGTCACAAGAGCACAAATGATATCGTGAATGGAAGATACTGGCAAAAATATACCTCTTTATGCAACTTGTGATAATTCCTTTAGAAACTGGAAATACATTGTTTTTGATTTAAAAGGAGCAACAAATAATGCAAAACTTTTTAGAAGTTTGCATGCAAAAATGAACACCATAAACTGGGGATTTTAATAAATCATAAATGCTAATGAAATTAACTGTTCCAAGTTGACTTTCCTTCTATTTAAAGGTAAATTTGCTTCTATTCAAACTCACAGATCAGGTATAGAATTCTATAAGAAATATAAAGATCAATAGCTTTAAATCTCACATCATTATTTTCATCATTCATAGACAGTTTGCACTTATTTTATTATATATTTAATTTGTTGATATATGTTGTTATATACTTTCATGAGAGGAAGTAAAATGCTACATGATTCCCTTCATTGTTCCAACATTATTATTAACAGAATTTCAAACATCTAAGACAATTGCTATGCTAGAGTTCAAAGCACTAGAAAAAGTTAATGATAGTCTATGGAATGGATAGCAAAAGTAGCAAAATTCTGTTTCCTAGCTGTTAGGGCCATCTTGTTTTCTGAAGCTGATATTAACAATACATATTCTGGAATTGCAGATATAAATGAAAAATAATCCAATAGCATTTCTAATACAATGGAAAATAGCTAATGATATGCAATATGGATAGGATGTTTGCCCCAGGGTAAGGAGGATATTGCTGTTGGCAAGGAGTGTTTTTGTCTAGAATTGTCAGCATCCTGCAGTTGGCTAAGCTGTTGTTAATGTATGAATATCAGATGGTATAGATTTTTAAAGCAAAGTGCAAAAAAGAAAAGGATGAAAAAAACAACCATGTAGAATTGGAGAAGTTAATCCATGCAGGAAAAATTCTTAATTTTTGATGAAGACAAATTTATTTTAAATTTATATGCTATTAATAACAGGACTTCATATTACTCTAAAAGGAAAAACAGAATTCAAGGCAAAATTTACAAATTTTCCATTTTCACTTTTTCCTTCTGACAGTCTGCCTTCTTGAGCTACGTTTAGCACATTTATTAATTTAACGTTTTACCTATTTGTCTGTTTTCCACTAATTGTCCCCTCTTTAGTTAACACAAGCTTTTCTACTTCTTATACTAATTTTTTTGACTTTCTCACTTAGACTTTGCTGAGAAGTATGAGATAACAAAAATCCCTGAATCCAAATCACTAAGTTATTTGTCTATTTTTCTATTATAGAAATTTTGGGCTTCCTTTGTGCATCTATTATCTGGAAATTACATATACATATGAAAGAGAAGAACATAAAAAGTATTGGATAACAATTGTGATGTGAGTCAGGCACTAAATTAAATTTCTCTAGATATTAATTCAATCTACTTCTAATCCCTAATCCAAATACATTTTCAATTTTATAAAGATGATGAATTTCCCATGATCATATAAAATATTAAGTGACAGAACAAAAATTCGAAATACAGTATGCCTACCTCTTGAAGACTAAATGACAGTAAGATGCCACAGAAATCCAGAGAGAAAAAAATCCACATATGTAGGAGGAATAATTTATGACACAATAAAATAAAAATCCATAAGGATAGGCCCATAAAAGTAAAGATACTCAAATAACGGTTTGTATTATTTTAGGAAGAGATTGATTGTTAATTCACACCAGATAAAATTCTAGGTGAAATTCATTTCATAAATTTGAGGTGTTATTTAGGGTTTATTTTTTAATCCAAAAATAAAACCAGAGAAATAGCATAAATGATAGTTTAAAAGTGTAAAAAAAGTGACAGTATTTACAATATATGTAACTGATATATACAAGATTCGTATAGAATATATAAATATAACAAGTATATTAACAGATAACCTATCTCACTGATAATAAAGAGATGTAATTTAATATCAAAGTATGATTCCATGTATAGACATTAAAATGACATTTAAAAAGATGCAGTAATTTAATTTTGGTTAATTCTATTCAAGTTACTAATTTCTACTTGGTAAAATAAGAACATATATCTACTTCTAGTAGAAGTGCATATGCCAGTATAATTTAGTGATCTATTTAGGTTGTCTGTGTATTTTTTTACTACCTGGTAATGCCATTTATAGTTATACACCTTAGCGAAACCTCTCACTTGTTAATAAAGTGACATGAATAAAAATGTACACAGATCTATCACTATAATTAGCAAGAAACACTAATAATCACAGTGTACATCAAGAAAAATGGAGAAATAAGTTGGAACACAGTCATCTAAATGCACTCTAATATGAAGTGGTATCAAATATTCATGTGGAATCAAAATAAAGTTTCATAGTCAAAATTAACAAAAGAAATTAAGACACTTGAATTATGTCAGCATCATGATAGCATAAAATATTTCCTGTACTTCCCATAAATAATGAATACAGTCTAAGAGCACCAGTTCTATTAAAGTAACTCACAACAAAATGAAAACACCAAAACAAAATAAAATTTATAATTAAAAAATAGGCAACATGATAATTAAGGTGGAAAACTGATATCCTTTTCCTCTGAAATTAGGAATTGGACAAGAATGCCTACTCACCATTATTATACAATATGACATTGGAGAGTCAGAGTAATTTGGAAATGAAAGGAAAATAAAAGGTATCCAATTTCGAAAGGAAGAAGACAAACTCTGACCAATTGCAGATGACATGAATAGGATGCAGATGACACAGGATATTCAAAAGATTCCAGTAAAAATTATCAGAAATAACAAATGAAGACAACAAATTGGCAGGCTATAAAATCAATAAAAAGAAATCTGTTGCATTTCTCTCTGCAAAGAAAGCTAGCAGAAAAAGAAATCAATCATAGGTGTTCTTTAGGAATACCTAGGAACATTTAACCAAGAAGGTAAGACTTGTACACATTTAACCAAGGAGGCAAGATATTGTGAAAGACATACATGAAATGGAACTAGTTCCACGCTCATGGATTAGAAGAATTAAATGACCAAATTACCTAAAGCAATATGTAAGTCAGTGCAATCCTAATAACATTCTTAGTAGAAAGGGACCAAAAAAAACCCACCCTGGTGTATACAGCACTAGGATTTATATATAGCAGGATATATATATATACAAACACATATATATATATATGTATATATATATATATATATATATACCAGGATTTATATATGTATATATACATGGTGTACATATATATGGTGTATATATAGTGTGTGTGTGTATACATATATATAGAACTCCAAAATGATTCTGAGAAAAGATTAATTGGAGGCATGTTTCTACTCATGAAACTCTATATGTGAAGGATAAGAACTGATTCTTCAGAAATGAGTCCTTATGTGACTTCATAATTATATGACCATCATTTAGGGTAGATAAACAAATCTAGATGGTATAGCCTACCATACACTGTAGGCATATTCTATACATGTGACATCACTGGTCAAAATGTTATGCGAAACATACATATACAACAAAGTATAGTCAGAATAAATACAAAAACACAGATCAATGGAACAGAATTGAAAGTCCAAAAATGATACCACTTCTATATAGATAGCTGATTTATGACAACATAGCTAAGAATTTACAATTCAGTGAGGGAATTCTCAATAACCAGTGTTGGGGAAATTGGATGGCCACATGCAGTAAAAATATAGTAGAACATTATCACATGTCATACACAAAAATTAATTCAAAATGGATTAGACTTGGATATAAGATCTAAAATAAATGTTATATATTTGTATATGTCTATTAATATATTTATGTGCTGATATATTTATTCATGTGTTATACATATTATGCATAATACATAAATATACATGTATATATAAGGAGATGTGGTAGATAGTGGGATCCATAATTCTTATTAAAATAGTGGATTAAATAGAAACCAAAGGAGAGGGTTAGAATTGTGTTAATAAAGTTGGAAATAACAATGTGATTTTTATGAATTCATGTGTTTTGAAAGATAGAGGAAACATATGACTAAATATAGAAGCATATATATCTGTAAACATATCCACACACATACATATATAAAGATGCATATATAAAGATGCATGCACACATATCCTATGTATACAATATATACGTTTAGACAGATGAATGCATATATACTAATACATATGCATTCAAATATCAACATATATGAATACACATATAGAGTCACTGTTCATATGTGTATATATCTGTCTATATCTATTTCTACATATCCATCTAAAGCAATGTTTGTTAGTTTCCTCCACTGCAAAGTTATTCGATATCCCTATCATGCATACTTCGTTCTTAGGAAGGAAGTCACAATGCACAATGCAAAATGAAGACTATAGAGTATGGCTGCAGTTCCTTGTAGAATCTTAAAGTATTTTTTGGCTCTTAGGCCATTGACTTACAGTGACATCCCAGGAACAAAGTGAAGCCCCAAACCCTAATACCAGAGAATTGTTTCACAAGGCTTTATAATTTAAAGCCCTCTCTAAAAATACTTTTTTATGGATTCCTCTTATTTGGAAACAAATACTCTTTATATGATCATAAGAATATATTTTCCATTTTTTAAAAGCACTGAAAATGCTTCAAAGGAAATGTGGACAAAGATTTTATTCTCATCGGCATTTTGCTTCTATAATTCTTATTTTATTCCTCTGGTAACAGAAGCCAGAAAAATTTATATGTCATCCCTATCTGAAGCAAGTCACTCCATGGAGTGATGTTTAATATGCCTTTAATCACACACAATGTGGTTTCCTTCACCCCTGTTCTAAAGTGAAAGAATTTCCCTTTAAGTTGTTAATTAAGGTTCTCCTACAATTAATATATCCTAGTTTTAAAAGTAGAGTAGTAGAAGTTATACAACATCTTCTAATTAAAAGCACCCTGAAAATAGATAAGGTGAAAAGAAGTCTGTCAAAATGTGTATCCAAGACCCCAGGACTTGCCAGGATGGTACTCTATATTAGTGAAAACATTATCTTTTGAAAACAGGCCTGATGACTTCATTTTTTTTGTATTAAACAAGTAATTAAAAAATAAGGATTAATAATCAAAAAAAATCCAGAAAACAAAATATTCAAGCCAGCAATTTTCTCTGAAAATGTTCATTCTTTTAAGTACACATAGCAACCGTTATTTCTATCCCTGATTAAGTCAAGAGATTAGAAGTAAAAAAGCTCATATCATTTCATAAACTTTTGTGACTAGCATGAAATCAGTTTATATATTAATACAACAAACCAGAAATGCCCAATTAACAGAATTTCTGACTTTACTATATAACCATGTCATCAACAAATTTATAAGCACTGTTAGGAGACTAATAAAGTAAAATTACTTATAAAGGTAGCAAATACATTTATACATATATATGTGTGTATATATATATATATATATATATATATATATATATATATATATGAGCTCCCCCACATAACCTCATTAATCCAATCATTTTAGAAAGAAATTATAAAATATGCTCTCTACTGTGGGGATATGAAAAAATCAGAATGTGCTGCTGATACTCAGCTTATAGCTTAACTATTTGTTTTTCCATAGTCACTTGTTTAAAAAAATCCTAACTTTGTTGTATATTATGATATATAACACTGTGTATATTTAAGATGTACAACATAATGGTTTGATACCCATAAATGATAATTATTACCACAATATATTTACTTTAGACATCCATCCTCTCACATAAGTGCTTTCTATTAATGTGAGAACATCTAAAATACACTCTTAGCAACTTCAAGCACAATAATATAGTATTGTTAACTATGATAATTAACTGTACACTAAATCTCAATGAACTTTTGTCCTACAACTTTATGCACTTTGACCATATAAGTCTACTTTTCCTATCATCCAACCCCTAATCATTCTATCTACTTCTATGAGTTCAACATTTTACAATTCTACATAAAATGAGATCATACAGTATTTTTCTTTCTCTTAGTATTCCTCATTTAGACAGCATAATATTGTCACAGAAGTCAGGATTTCTTTTTTATGGCTCAATAGCATTCTAGTGATCCATTTATTTTATCTACTCCTTCATCCATGAAAACAATCATTTAAAAAAAATGACTAATTTGAGTAGCATAATTTATTTCTTATACATATCTAGTTTTAATTCTTCTAGCATAAGAACTCATAATAAAGGAGCGGCAACATCATTGCAAGACTCAAGTTATAGTTAAACTAGAATTCAGTAAAAAGATTCATATATAGAAACTTCAAAAGCTATAGTTTTCATAGTATTTTTAAATGCTACAGACTAGAAAGTACAATCCCCTGTAGGCTGGGGAAGGATGCATCAAGGAACCATGATGCATAAATCAAAGAGATTAGTTTGTACTATAGTGTGATAACAATAATAGTTTAGGAAACTAACTTGATATTTAAATAGATGACCAATGTTGTATGATTATCAACCTTGAATGACTTCCTTTTCCCCAAAGTTAATTCTAAAGTTTTCCTCTCCTGTAGATTTAGGCTTGGTATAGACACAAGGCTAGCATCCACATGTCATCATTAAATTAGGATTATTTGTTGTAAAAATAAATATATATCATATATATAATGCTATAACTAAAGTTAAATTTGAATCTGATAAACAGTGGATTTTTAGGTATAAATATATCCAAAATATTTAAATTATTCATTATTTTTCAGAATATCAAATTTAACTCAGTGGGATGTATTTTATCTTACAACTCTATGTTAAATGGCTTTTATTCTATACTCTAAGAATTTCTGCTAAACAATGCTCATTGCTGATTTTAACTGGCTCTTAACCTCTGAAGTTGATTTATACAATTTTAAATTAATTGATTCATCCATTGATTTAAATTTTAAATTAATTGATTCATCCATTGATTAATTACTTAATGGCCCTATGCCATAGAAAACCACCCAATCATTCTGGTTACTTTTCTACTGTAGCCTTGCCAATTTTCTTATTACTCCTCTAAGTAATCAAAGGCCTTTCCTTGAACTCACTGAATTGGCTTGAGGCCTAACAGATAACTGATAGAACTCCCTGAATTGACTGACTTTCTGGCAGCTCGTATTGCACAGTACCATCTGCTTCCAAGTTCTTTGTCACCACATTCTAACACCTTTTAAGCTACACAACTATTTCATGCTAAATCCTCTGATGTCCACTGCTTAGAACAGCCACACTTGTTAACTGAGGTTACTTTTTGTGGTACTGTTATCTGGTTAGTGGTCTGCAGTAGATGCATGTAGACGTTACTGTGAATATGGCAATTGACCCTATAATAATAAAAGCTTATTTTCTTCTATCCTTTATACCCAGCATTACCCATCTGCTTAATTTTTGTGTTATGTTTTCCTTTCACTTGTTTCCTATATAGTATCATTTTTTAATTTATTTTAAATGTATATATATATATATATTATTTGTTTTATTTGACATCATTACCTACCCCAGAATTCTCCCTCTACCTTAGTATTATCATTTTAAATGTGCTTCCAAATATGGACAAATCCCACAGAATGACCTGTAGGTTCTCTGGTCTTTTCACCAAGATCTGATCCTTTCAGTGACAATAATAAACTAAAAAAACAAAAACAAAAATAAAATTATCTAATGGAAAAGTAGAAAGTTCAGACAATATTTTAGTAGTACATAAGACAAATAAAGAACATGATAACATGGGAGGAGAAAGTCAAAGAAGGAAGATGAAGAAATAAAGATGAAAGGCTAAATATAAAAACTGATTGCTCTGAGTCAATTCTATTTTAATCTCGTATGTTCGTTTAAATTTTACTATTGGTACACATTACTCAGCTAAGTGTTTTCACAGGTTTTACAAGATTTTCATTGTTGCACACCAAATAAATTTCTCAAAGCTGTTTATCAGATATATTTTTTATCACAATGAAAAATAACTTTTAGGAACATGAAGTTTTTTCATCAATATACATGTCATTTTGCAATTTTTCAATGAAAACAAGAGGTGTGGTTTGACTGGTGATTAAAAAGTCTGAGGTATATGATAATCAATATAGTATGAAAAAATATTGCTGTGACATACAAAGCAAGCTTTATTGCAAACTCACTTGAACAAACAATTATCTGATAGTATTTAATTCACAGATGATGCACCAAGTTTCTCTAAGGCCTTGAATGAGACCATGAGGAAAAGTTACAAGGTTGAATTGGGTTACATAATCATACTTTCCTTTAAAAGAGAAATGTGTATCATATATGTCTTACAAACTGAGAATCTAATCAATAACACTTTCTCATCCCAAACACTATTGTTATCCCTTCTTTTCTTTACCTGAGACTTAATGCTCTATATTTGCCCTCATATTAATTGTCCTGTTTTGCTTTGTATTTTATTAACATTTATCTAAAATTATTTTAAAATTAGGGTGAAAATCAATAAAGGACAGAGATTTTATGCATTTTTGTCCTCAGATGAAACTTTACCTCCAACTAAGTAACCATCAAGAAACTGATCTGTGGATTTGACAATTTTTATCTCCTGCATCAGAAACTTTAGCCTATTTTTATTTTACCTTAATTAACAATTCATGATCAAACACTTGTGGAGCTTAGAATTTTCATGATGCTTGACTTTTGCCTTTTATACAAACGGGAAAAATCCAATATTAACATTTATATTTTGGTAAAACCTATTCATATTTATGCACTAAATATGCTTAATTCATTTATTAAGTCACAGGTCTAACTGAATTATAAGCAAAACTTTACATCATTATAAAAAATTGTTAGACATTCATAAATCAGAGGGAATAGAATAGGCATGAGGCATGGATAATATTATGAGTATGGATAGAGATATAAATGTGTGAATGGATACAAAACTATATACTATATACATAAAATATATGTATGTAATTATTAATATGTTAGATATATGCAAAAATTTAAGAGTAGGTTGGGATAAAGATAAACTATAGGTATTGATTGATGAAGCATTAGACAAAGATTGAGTATATATTCAGAATATATGTAGATATACACAAACAGAAAAACAAGAGTACCTCTCCAGACTATAAAAATAGACTGACATAAACTTGAGAGAATATGAACTGTACAACTTAAAGCAATTCACGTAACTAGGGTAGATAATACTCAAGAACAGTGCTGGGTGTTGAATCTTATTGATCAGAATACAAAGTGAATATATTGGAGCAAATATTAGATTAAAATGAATTATTTACTTCAACAATTTTGAAAACTATAACTGGAATTAAATAGTGTAGTTTTGAAACAAACATTTTTTGTTTAATTTAGTAAATATTTATTTTGGCTTCTATTTTATACAATATATGGTGTATCTTACAGAGATAGCTGAGCTATAACTGGAGCTAGCACATATCAACTCACTGGAGTCAATTATGCACATGTCTTTCCAACTCTGTTTTCAGGAACATCAAGTTAATAGCTTGACATCTGCCATATTTGGAGCATTTGTTCTAAATTTGGAAATTACTCTAAAGGTGTTTTCTCTCCTGTGTTTTATTTTTGAAGTTCAGTTAAACATTTACTATCATGTCAAAGTGTAATACTCATTAATTAATGTCAATATTATTCTAGGATGACAGATATACTCCAAAAATTTCACATAGAAGACTGTTCTCATTTATTTTACATAAAATTACTTTTGTTTACAGTTCAGGTCTTAACAACAATACTAATATATTAATAAACATTTCTTCCATGTACTCCTAGATAATTATGCTAAATGATGTATTTTTCAAGGTTGATTTTTAGAAAGTTCCTATGAACGCAACTAGACACATTTTTTGATGATAATGATGACAAGAAAGACCCACTTATATAGCACCATAATTCAAAAGCAAATGGGTATAATAACTTCATATCTCTTCCCCCTTTTCATTAACACATACAGTAAATTATGCTGGTCTGTGTTTAATGTGAGTTTGGAAAACTTCAAATTACACACACACCCAAACAATGAAAACACAAAAATGAGGTCACTTGAAATTTTAATTGTTTATGTTTATAAGGCATTGCTGTAAATGTTTCTTTTACAGGAGCAAGCAGTGAAAAATTTGTTACTCTGCTATCCTTTCTACTATACAGAGGCATGGAATCCTTCAAAAACAAAGGCTTTGTGTTCACCAATTGGTGTTTGATCACTACAGTGTGACCCAAAATCTCCAGCTGTTACTGAAATTTCTGTAAAGGAATAGCCAAAAATGTTCTTCCTTCTATCACATGGTATTATCTGACCCTTTAGTTTGATTATAGAAGTGTTTTTTTTTTCTTTAATAATTTTAAATTTCTGAACTCTATAGTTACAATTTTGGGAAGTATTACTCATCTTGACACAAGTTTTGACATATATGTGTATCATCTAATTGCCGCTGGAGATAAATTTGATCTTATGACCTTAGATCATTTTAGAAGCAGTTACTGAAAGTAGTCAGTTTAGAAGTATTTTTAGAAGCAGTCAGCAAGTGGAACAAATAAAACAACAAAAAAAATCATTTTCTATACCTTGTTCTCAGAGAGTACAAAATATGTGGCAGTTATTAATGTTCATCCAAACTATATTTCTACATAGAAAAAAGTAACATTTCAGTAGAATTTTAATATAATTGTTTTTAATTTCTCCTTTAACATTTTTTAAGTAGTGCTTGTATCCACAATAAGTCATGGAAAAGTAGTTTATTTAAGTATTGAAACTGTAATGCCAAAACCAAAACTGCTATTTGAAATAATGAACTGCATTATATCTGAAAAAGTGTTTATGCCTTATACTCATGTACCTAATTTTTACATCTATAGAAAGACAATAGTAAATCATATTGTATAGTTATTTTGCAAGGCTTCACTTAAATTAGAGATATAGTCTATTTTGAATAGTAACTAGAAATAGAAAATATTTCATAAATTATCCTGCCTGTTTGCCATCTTTTTCAGACTTTTCCCTTCCTTTTTAATATAATTCTCTTTCCTTACATTTTTTCTCTTTTCTCCTTTATATGCTCTTTATTTCTAACTTGTCTCTTTATCATAACTCTAGCCATTACAATACTGATGATCTTTTACTACTTTTCTTCCTTTTCCTTCTCTTTGCCTATGTGCATATTTTTCTCTTCATTTATTTCTTTACTATTTCATCAAATGTTTCTTTCTCTTCAGTCTTTCCTTTCATAGCCCTCTATCTCTTTAGCATCCTATTTCTCTTATATATCTCACTCATGCATTTTTTTTTTTTTGTCTTCCACTTCTTTCAAATAGTCAGAACAGAAAATATTAAGATAGATCATGTTACTGGATAGGATTTGATGATTCACCAAACAAGGCAGAGATTTCTTATCTTTCACTCAAACCTGGCAACATGAGTGTTTGTCCCAAATAGCTTCCACTGGCCTTTGAAAGCCAGAGCTAGGGGGTTAGGCATGAATAAACGACACCCGCTGGATTTTGTCAAGCTCTTGAGAACATCACTCAAGATTGTAATGAGGAATCAAGATGCCCAGCCAAGGAACAGGGTATGAAAATTTATTTTAAGAGTACCCTTCAAAGAAAGTTTCTCTCCATCTGAAGATAGGCTTAGGAGTTATGGCGTTTGGGGGCTTTGGGGTATGTTACAATGACGTATGTCTTATTGTGGGCCCTCACATCCTTTCCTCTAGTCTCCCAGGCAGCTGGTGAACAACGTATCATGATTTAATATTAGCATTAAGAATGAATGTTCCAAAGGCACATGCATTTGTGGATTCCAAAACCTCAGGTTGTGGTGTTACCAGATAGTTTGAAATATTTAGCTGTTAAATGGAGTATGTTTTTGCAAGTTTAGCCTGTCCAATATAGTTGGGGTCCTGCCTCATAAATAATTCTTACTGCTTCCAGAACATAATGACACGCCAGACTCCAATTTCAGTTAATTGTAAGTCTTAGATAGGTGTTTTTGCGCTATGTACAGATCCATACTAAATTATATAGAAATGTCTATACTTCTTTAGCATTCAGATTTCAACAACCTTAGTTCATAAAGTAAGGTTTGTTGTCATTCTGAACACAGATTGTCCATATTTATTTTCATTTAGCTTGCCTTCTGCTCTAATTTTTGGTCAGCAATTTCCATTTTCCTAAATTCACAATAAATATTATTTGAGTATTATTTCTCTTCTCTGTAGAAATATAGTTTGGATGAACATTAATAACTCCCACATAAATAAACAAATAATATAATATAATAAATTAATATATTATAATAATATAATAAAATAAATATTATTTAACCTTTGAATTAAAACATTCAAAGATTCTGCTGCAGTCTCACAGGCAAAAATAGTGAGACCTAGTCTCACCAAAAAGAAAAAAGAAAAAAGAAAAAGAAAGGCCGGGCATGGTGGCGCATGCCTGTAGGCGGCAGCCTAGGAAACCATGGCCGGGGCCAGGGATGGCAGTCCATTCCTGCTGGAGGCAGGAAGTGAGACCTAGTCCCCCAAAAATTAGCTGGGCGTGGTGGCACATGCCTGTAATCCCAGTTACCTGGGAAGCTGAGGCTGAGGTTTGCTTGAGTCTGTGGTACCTCACAGGTAAAAATAGCGAGACCTAGTCTCAAAAAAAAAAAAAAAAAAAAAAAAAAAAAAAAAAAAAAAAAAAAAAAAAAAAAAAAAAAAAAAAAAAAAAAAAAAAAAAAAAAAAAAAATCAAAGATTCTATCTAATAGTTTATTAAATATATAATATATATGTGTGTATTACTGATACACCTATTAATGTCAATTAAGCAGATTGTAGTGGAACATAGCCACATTTTCTGAAATATCTAATAAAGGAATTAATTATAAAACTATAGTTAAGAGGATAATCGAATAGATTTTATTGTTTCTGAGTTTCATAGGAAAGACTTATTTTGTATTAAGCCACTGTTTTATTTCTAAATGCATGAAGTCACACCCTACCACTAAACATATGTCTACTGGTGAGTTCAACATATTTGTCTAAATTCAATTTCTGTTCTTCCAGTTTACAGATAATGAAGACAAATAGGTTTCATATGTCAAACTCTGTCATTGCTTAGAAAGTCCTGTTAAACATCCGTCACCATTGCCTACAATTTTTATTTTAAATATAGAGCAACTTTTTAGTCCATTAATTCATGTATATAGAAAAAAATAAAACCTGCAGATTTTTACATAAGCAAATCTGTCGATCCTTTCATATTTATTTGTGCTTTTGGAATTACAGTTGTAACATTTCCTCCAGCTATATCTTGGAATGTTGTATAAACACTCATTTTTAGGGAAAATAATTTCATGCATTATTATATTACATTTCTATTAAAATATATTGGATTTACATAGTCAATTTATTGTACTTAGTAACTTGTTCTACAATTTGCATATTTATTTTCATATTTACAATTTGCACAAATTTTCTCTTCAAAACTCCTATTGAAACTTTAGATTTTACAAAATTAACCTAAGCAACTTGCTGATATGTGTGCTTCATGTCATTTCCTCTCTATGTCATTTGCCACTTTTCTAACGAGTGCCCTGATGCATTGCAATATTGGTGATGTACAAGAAAAAATATTTCATGATGCAGATGACCAAAGCATTTTTCTCAAATATATTTGCTCTTTCTCACAGTTCTTGCCTCACAACCAGCAAAATCCTCAGTGTTGAAAGTGAAAAAAGTCTCTTTTGTTTTGTGAGTGAGGCAGTTTTTTAAAAAGCACCTAAAGGTGAGAGTTGGTTGCCTGGAAAACCAACCGGGAGATTAGGTTGGTAAATCTGAATCTTACCTCAGAAGAGAGGAGAGCGGCAGAAAGTGAAAATGAATCATCAATGGTAAAGAAGGTAATCAGCTTGGTCTATATAATGAATCTCACTAACAACACATAAGAATGGGGTTGGCGACCTTCCAGGTTGGGGCATCAGAATGTGTCACTGTAACATTGCACCTGGGTCTCAAGTTCCAGGAAAAGAGATGCTCATTTGTTCTGAACATCTCCCTTTGTATCCATTCAATTGACTGTTGCTTTCTATCTTTTAGTATCCTTTTGTAATACATTGGTGATCTACTAAGTAAATGGGTCTCCTGAGTAATGTGTGCTGCTCTAACAAATTAATTGCACCTGAGGAGGAGGTTGTAGGAACCTCTGATTAACGTGGGTCAATCAGAAGCACAGGTAACAACCTAGGCTTGTGACTAGCATCTAAATTGAAGGGCAGTCTTGAGAGATGGAAACCTTAAACTGTGGAATATGATTCCATCTCAGACTAAATATTGTCAGGTTGAGTTGAATTTTTAAACCTCTCGATGTCTGAATTTTTTGTTGGTATAGGCTAGACTTCACAGATACTCATTTTGGATAGGGTCTAGGATTCTTAAGCTCATTGTAATCACTTCAATTATAAATCAATTCACTAACATTTATAAGCTGATTTATGCTGCCCACAGCCATGAATATACATGTTGAATTTCTAAATCATGGCATCTCAAACGTGGCTTTATTTGAGAGTAATCTTTGAAGAGATAATTAAATGTTAAAATGTAGAATCGTGGTCTGATATAATAAGTAGTGGATGGGACACCAGAAGTGTATGTTCATAAAGGAAAAGTTAAATGAGGACAGAGGGAGAAGAAGGGCATAAGCAAGTCATGAGAAGAGGTTAACAAAAATTCATTCTGGCAGTATCTTGATCTTCAACTTTAAACCTACAGAATTGTGACAAAATAAATTTATGTTGTCTAAATCTCCCAGTCCCACCCTATTGATTCAAAGAAAATATCTGCACACCATTCATCTGTCAGCATTTGATATCAAAGATCTATAAAGAACTCATAAAGCTCAACAAACAGAAAAATAATAACAAAATCAAAAAATGGGGAGAAACACTAAATAGACACTTCTCTAAAGAAAACACACAGATGGCACACACATAAAAAATATTCATCATTACTTATTATCAGGAACATGCAAACCAATACCACAATGAGATGCTACCTCACATCAGTGAGAACTGTCCTTACCAAAGACCAGGAACTAGTGCTGGTAAGAGTGTGGAGGAAAAGGAACACTTAGTGGAGATGATGTAAACCAGCCCAGCCACTATGTGAAACACTATGGAATTTTCTCAAAAGAATAAAAATGGATCTACCATATGATGTGGCAATTTCACTTTTAGGCATCTACCAGAAAATTTATTAAACATTAATCCAAAAGGATACTTGCACTCCCATGTTTATTGCAATACTATTTCTAATAGCCAAGTTATGGAAGCAACCTAAGAATATGTCTATATATCTACAACACACACACAATGGAATAATGCTCAACAATCATAAAATATAAACTCATGTCATTTGTATCAGCTTTTATGGAGCTGTAAGGGATTACACTAAATGAAATAATTCAAAATGAGAATTATAAATAACATTGCAGCATTTATATGTGGAATATAGAGAAAACAAATAAAGGGTAAAGACAAGCATAAAAACTTACCATTGAAAGTGGACTACAGAATTGAAGCATCTAAACGGAGAAGGAATGAGGCAGGGTGAGAACAGCGATGAGAACTATGTTGTGAACTGGGTGTTGCCAGCAGGTACATTTATATGACTAACCTATACTTCCAAAATACCAACAATAATGTAAGTCAACTACACCTCAATAAAAAAATATATTAATTAAGATTAAATATAATAAATATATAAGTGAAATGAATAAAAATTTCAGTCTTTTGTATTTTGCCATAGCAGCTCTAGCAAACTAATATATTGGTCAATATTAAATTTGTTTTTTATTTTTAAACATCCTGCTTATTTTTTCACAATATAGGATTTCTCCCCTCAACTGTGGTTTTCCCACCACCAAAATGCTTTCTGTTCTCCATCACTGCCCACTGTGCTCTCCTCCCTCTTTACTCTTTCCCTCTTATGGTCCTAACCATCCCCCTTTGGTCTGCTTTCAAGGATCTTAAACGTGGGGACTTGAGTAAACAAACAAAGGTTAAGACAAAGATTGCCTTATGAACATTATGTTCCAAAATCATTAACTCCTATCAGAAAATTTTTATGACAGTAATTAAATTGCCTTAAATCATTGGAATATATATTGACAGCGAGTTCTTAATTGACTCCATTTTGTGTTCACATATAACTTTATCGTGTAATTTTTGTTGTTAAAGTTCTGAAAAAAAGATATGTGCTAAATTTTGAGCAAGATATCAAGCTAATGAGAGGGATATTTGATGGTAGATAATGACATAACATCAATATTTTGTATATGAGTCAGAAATTATGACTAGTAATATGGTCACTTATTATTTGGTCCACAGAGTAAGAGAAAAAGTCTGTGTCTGAATTTAGATGAGTGATGACTTGAAGTCTGACAGGAAAAGGAAAAAGAGAAAACAATACATTAGGAAATGGAATAATGTAACAAAGGCATAGAATTTCAATACTTTGATTCTTTCTTGGCTAGAGACTGGATTACTTACCCAGAACTCATAAGCATGCCTTTAAGAAACAGGCTTCCCATTTGCTGTTATTTACTATTCTGCTTCTTTTGAATAAATGATGAAAGTCACACTGGATCATGAGTGTGTAGAAGAAATTTAGAGAGACATTTCAAGCTCAGAGGAACCCATATATAAGTAACAGAGAACCTCTACACTGATTCAGTCTCCTGTAACAGGTCTCTCCTTTAACACCTATATGGCACTCCACATTTTGTACATTATTTCTTTGAGATTTAAAGAGTTTTATGTTTTCATTGTGATATCTAATCATTTTCATTATTTCCTCTAACAATTTTATTGGTCATTCAAAATAATTATTATGTTACAACACTGGTAATTAATCTATAGAACATGAATAGGGTCTTAAGAAACTTCCATCACTTGAGAAAAGACACAAGAAAATTATAAAGGCTTAAAAGTAGGAAAAAATGTTTAACTGTCAAATCAAACAATTCAAACGAATCTATATTCTACCTCAAATTGATCTCAAACATTTTGTTTTCTTCTGATATCTTACAGGCAAACTAATTGATTTTTAAAGTAACAGATCATTTTTCCCCACAATTTCTTAAATCCTATTGTTATTGATAACATTTTGTCCTACTCTGTCAAGCAAACTAAGAGTCTTGTATTTTCCTTCTCTTCAACATGGGACAGGAACACTAGCCAATAAAACTTTAACTATCATAAACAGATAACATGAAACAATAGTTGATTTCCTTCCTGCTACAATGTGTTGTTTTTTAAATGCATGAATTATAATACATCCATAAACTGTAGCATTTATAAATCCCTACTTCTCTTTTGCTGCTGCACCTCTTATAAGCCTAATTCCATTGTTTCGATGTCCTTTTTCTTGCAGCTGATCTCACAGCAATTCGTCTCACAGACTAGTGTTTAATTACTTTGTCTAAAGTGCAGATCTAATCATGTCAACTTCCAGTTAAACTGAGTTCAGTTAATCTCCAGCTATAGCACAAGATGCATTGCATCAGTTTCCTGAATGTTAGAAAATTAGATCTGAAAAAAGCATGAAAGGTGTTGGAAAGTACAAAAAAAATCAATCAATGTTAGTTTGTCTTTTAAAACTATAACTAGGTTTCATCTATACACACATACTTATTTTTTAATTTAATTAAATAATTTATTTATATATTTCACATCATTTTAATCCCTGGGGTCATCCACCACCTCCCCTTCCTGACTGCTCCAGCTGGTCCCTACACTCCCATTGTATACGTTCATCTGGTTGTCCATATAATAGTGAAACCTTTTGGTTTCTGTCTTTTTCTTTCTGACTCATTTCTGCTAGTATGATTTCTTCTAGGTACATCCATGTTTCCATAAATTCATCAAATTTGTCATTTTTAATTGATGACTAATACTCCATTGTGTATATATACCATATCTTTTTCATCCATTCATCTGTTGTTGAATGGATTTGGGTTGTTTCTAGGTCCTTGCAATTATAAATAGTGCTGCAATAAACATCTGAACACAGGTGTCCTTTTATACCCACATTGAGGTCTCCTTTGGATAGATTCCCAGAAGAATGACTCCTGAGTCAAATTGGTAGTTCCATTTTCATTAGTTTGAGGGTCCTCCATACTGCTTTCCATAGTGGTGGGACCAATTTACATTCCCACCAGCAGTGTAAGAGTGTTCCTTTCTCGCCACATCCATGCCAGCACTTGTTGTTGCCCATTCTTTGGATGTGGGCCATTCTTACTGTTGTCAGGTGGTTTCTCATTGTGGCTTTGCTTTGCATTTCCTTTATTGCTAGTGATGTTGAACAAATTTTCATGTGCCTGTTGGCTATTTGTATTTCCTCTTTGGAGAAGTGTCTTTTTAGTCTCCCCAATTTTTGATTAGGCTTCTTGTTTTGCTTTTGTTTAGTTGTGTGAGTTCCATGTGGATCTTCATTATTAAACCCTTATCATCTTGTGGAGGGCAAAAATTGTTTCCCGTTCAGTTGGGCTTCTTTTAGTTTTCTCCTGTTGTCCATATTTATTTATAAAAGGAAGAGTGCCTACTTTTTGAACACATGTGAATAATCTGTTCTAGAAATTCTAACTATAAACCTTTGGAATTGTCACTTGCTAATATTTGTCATTATCAGTGGCTTATTGTACAGAGGAATAACTGAGAAAAAAATTAATGGCTACATCTCATTGTGAGAGATGCTGATTTAGACAATCTGAATATAAGTCCGGGTGTTGAGATTTCTAACAAGCTCCCAAAGTGGGGTCTAATGTGCATCCAAGGCTGAAAACCAGTATCTTAAAGAAATTGTCATTCTCATTTTTATCAGGAATATTCTTACATACCTACATAAGTATTATTTAGATGACTTTAATTAAGGTAGTCAGTCATGGTTTTAAGCACCATCTTTTATATTAATACATACTTTTACTTTGCTTAACTCATTATACCATGCAGACTTCCTTTTACTTTTAAACAGGTAGAATTATTTTTCCAACCAACTTGTGTACCAACTAGAACTCATTATACAAAACAGTAGCCACTAATCCTGTCGTTAGCCTACTGTCAAATAATGTTCTATGTATGTAAAACTACATATTATTTTTCAGTTAAACTATTACTTATTAATATTCCTATCAACACACTCACGTCTGTATGAATTATTTATGCAATATCTATATAATTATTCATAATCTTATGTCTTCTACTATTAAACATAACATTAGTTATATCATTAATCCATAAACATCTAAGTCATATTGAAAGTTATAAGTTAGTTATCAGATTTCTGAATTTACTGAATTTGATAGCTGATTACATCAGTATTCAATATTCTTAAAACACTAGTGCTTTATTCTTTCCAACTATGATCGAAGAGTTCAGCTCTGTTTAAAATTCATTTGATGATTTTTATAATGATAAAGCTCAGATTTAACACATATGGTACTTCTCTTTCCTTCAAGGGTCCTCTATCATGTGTTACATATTCCATTTAACCCCTAGGGTACTGAAGGAAAGTAAACAACATTGATGATAATATAATTGTAATGTAATATGTATTTTGAAGTTTAAAACAGAGGAGATTTTATTAAAGGGTGAAAATAACCATGAGATAAGTTAATTGCAAAAATGCAATTTCTAAGTTCCTGGGATGAGAAATTGGGTGAATGAAGGTACAGAAGGGAGGAGGTATGGAATGTTTAATGCTGTTGAGCCAGATACTGCTAATATATGTAAATAATTCTGACTAGGAAAGAAAAAATATATATATATGAGAATTTTTAGAAAGTTTTCATTTGATTGAATGTTCCTACCAATGTCAGTTCATAGTCAAAGCAATCTAAAAAAGTGAATCCTCACCAGATTCCAGAAGCTCACATAAATAGCTTTTGTTTTTTTTTTAAGATTCAACTTAGCTTATCAATGAAGTAAGAAGTAACAGTATATAGCTTGTTTTCTGACTTACTGCCTTGTCCTTTGTGCATTATGCCTCCATGCCTTAGAGTGACCGCCTCATCATTTTGAATTGAGTATCTCAAAACAATGTTTGGTCTGAACTTGACATGTCTCTTTGATGGAATGTCATTCCATGCTTACAAGCAATAGGCATAGCACCTGCATAAAACACATCATGACCTAGGAAATTTGTCAGTTTATATGAACAATTAAATACACAGACCCTTTTAAGAATTAAGCCTATGCTTAAGGAGATATTTTTCATAAATATTTCAAATGGAAACACAAATTTTCCATGATATTACTTACAGCATTTATTCATTAGCTGTTACTGAACACATACAATCTCAGCAAATAGACTACATATTGTGAATATAATGAACAAAATAAATTCAACGAATTCATTTATGAAGATTACAAAGTAGTAAGAAAAACTAATTAGATATTCACACAGATGGTTAGATATAAACTGAAAGTAGTATCAAAATAAATGGAGGAGCTACAAAAACATGCTGGTGCAGAGTTTATATTAAGGTATGCTAAAATGAACGTTAATTACATTTAGGCTAACATCACAAGGATAAATAAGAGCATAATATAGGTTAGAATTGGGGGGGGTGTAGATCATTAAAAGACGAAACCTTATTTGATGATACCAGAGACATATCCTCTCTAAAGACCTATCCATCTGAGATGTGAAAGGGAGAGATGATTACATGGACAGAGAAGAATTTTTTCACTCAAAGAAAAGTACAGATGCAAACATGAAGAAGACACCTTGTAGCTTAAATGCATTATTTCAAATTCTGACAAGACCTTTCAATATGACTAATAAAGTTATATTATGTCACACTTATAATATGCAATCTTAAGGAAAAATTAGATGAACAGATAGATAGATGATATGTGATTTACTGTTAACTGGAAACAACAAAAATATATACAATAAAAACATGAATTTAGGACAAAACAAACATGATATGAAAGCATAGTTCATGTTGGTGTGTGCATGTTAGCACATAGTCTATTACAATTTGTCTTTTATTCATTAAAACAGTATTGGCCTGTATAGTCACTGTCTTTTAATACCGTCCATGTCTGTGATTCACAGGGCATTTTTTTTTTAATGCTTGTCAATTGTCTGGTAAACAAAGAATAGAAATGAGACATCAAATATGATTTAAAAGGTAAAGGATTTGGGCATTAATTTTAGAGTATTAATATTTATGATACTTACAAAATGGTTTCCAATTTCTAGTATTCCATTAAATTTTTTAAATTTTTATTCTGGATGACAAAATAAAACATATATATCATAAAATAGCTGTGCATTGTACCACTTTGCATTGTAACAATTGAAACTTTTAAGAAAGCAGATGCTATTAGAAGCAGGTTTGAGGGAATACTTCTAGAATTTGCTAGAGAAAAAGTTAATTTTATTGCAGGCCACTGTATATATCAGTAAAGAGGGGCAACTTTACAGGGAATAATTCATTGGCTTAAAAAAATTATGACAGATGGGCCGCTTCAGCAAGGAAAATGAGACTGGGATATAGATGATATTCCATGGACTTAATTTTAGATTTTTATTCAAGTCAATATGTGAGAGGGAAACTCAAGGGAAAAGTAAAAACAAATACTAAAAGAGATGCTTAGTACTCTAGAGTACAAAATAGACATTGAATATTAGTCTAAAAATGTGGGAGAGATGTACACATACATAACAATTTTTGGGTAGGAAACAGAATCCATATCACAAATATGAAGTAAACATAAATGTAGGGCTATGTAGGCCATGGTTGGGGCATCCATTGCATATGGCCTTGTTTTAGTCTTTGGTATTTATAAGATATATCTCAACAGCTAAGATATGCAAGAAAATAAGGCCAAAAGTGGAAAATATTCATGAGCGTACTGATGATATCTCAAGCTACTGGATGGGATAGGCAGGGATAACTTTAGAGAAGAAAAGATCTAGGATCATTCATTTGTTTATTATTCAATGAATTTTATGGAGCATCTATTGATGTATGGATTTATTCTTGCAGTGAGGTAGCAGTGAAGACTACTCTGAAATGATTTGTTATTCTACATAAATCTAAGGTGCTACATTCTAACAATAAAACAACAGCTGAATAGGTTCAGAAGGAGAATACACATAGGCCCACCCTCCAGTTGTAGGAGACATGGTTTGTGACATTTGCCCAGGCAAAGAGACAGATCCCTTCCTAAACAGTCTTTGATAGTAATTTTCAGTTCCAGCCACATGCAAAGTTTTGTCACTCAAAAATAATACCAAAACAGCTCAGTGATACTACATTGTTTAGACAGGAAAAAATGGTAAAATATGTATGCATATATTATAGTGAACCTACCCATCTCTCAAGAGAATAATGCGTCTATACTGAGGTAGTTACCAACAGGCAAACAGAAAGGGAAACACATTTAGAATGATTCGTATGATGTATAATGAATAACATTCAAGCAATATAGACTATATAAGATAAATGTTTCTGATTTGAAAATTTTAGCACACTGGGACTTTCAAAAGGACAAGCACCATGTGAGGAACTTTGTAAGAAAATCAGTGCTGTCACAGTGAATCTGGAAATTTTTCTGAGCATTTTGCTCTGCATTTCAATTTTTTTCAATATTTTTGAGATAACACTGGTTTACAACATTGTATATAATTTAGGGCAGTAGATTCACACCTCTTCAGATGGACATTACTACATCATATTCATCCACCAACACATCCATTTCTTTCAAAAAGTCCATCTTGTATTGCAGGGTATTAGTATTATTGCATAGCTAGTTTGACCCTGCAAGGAAAATATGATAGAACATTCTATTCTTAGTAAGCATGCATCCCAATGAAGAATTGTATTAGCAGTGATAATATCCTTCATATATGTATATATGCTTCAGTACATGACACTTTGAATGTATACTGCTAAGATTTATTTGATAAGGTCTTGTCCAATTTTCATTGTCTCACCTAGTTTTTTTTTAACTTTCTTTCCTACTCATAAAATAAATCAAAACCTTAGTACCATAAAATCTTTCTTACAATTCTGCATCATTATAAAAGAGTACTATACATGAACAATGCTTTATGTATTTGAGTGGTTTATTTGCCTCTTCTGTAAGATAATAAAAATGACAATCAGCTCAGAAACCCACACACGGCAGATTTTCATGGTACTACTATATCAGTTTAGGTGCTATATCTGAAACCTGATGAGCCTAGTAATAACTTTAGAAAGTAGGGTTATCAAAGGAGTGCCGATTTAGCAGGAAAGAGAATCATCCACAACTGGCAATCTCTATAGACTGCCAAATTACCCAAAATCCTATTCTGCAAAGCAGTAATCTTTAATGTTCCAATAAAAAGTAACTCTTTTTGTGATAGCTATTGCGCGTGTAATTGCACACTCAGAAACTAATTTGCATAATATTACAAACGACCACAGAAAACATTCTGATAAAAAAAGATAATTTAAGATGACAGGAAAGCTATTTGTCCCTAAGCCACTCACTGTCTTCATTTTTTTTTTTCTTCATTTGAATATCAAGCATGTATTTTGTTCCTGCCACATAGAAGTCCCTGGGAATAAAGTTTGTAATAAGAAACATCCTATGCACAAAGGGGTCCAGGTTTTAGTGCTGTGACCATAAACAGGCAGAAAGAACCGATTACTGTGATTTCTATGTTTCAAGGACATTTGGAATTTGGAGCTGGGAGTCTAGGAGAAATGAGTCAAGGAAGCTGTTAAGTAAGATGAAATCTGATGAGTGAGAGAAACACAGATGGGGAACTGGAGGGAGAAGGTGTTTTAGCAGACAGACTGTTCTATGAAAGGGTACAGAAAATTAAAGGGCCAGGTTTGTATATTTTTATAAACAGTCTAGGTAAACTAATGGGGAAGCATGAGAAAAAAAAATAGGAGAGTGCAGACTTGAAAGTTAAATGTTGGGCCAGTTGATAAGAAATCTGTCTTCTTAAAAAAATTTTATTTAATGCTAAAGGCAATTAGATGCCACTGAAAATTTTTATGTTAAAATGTGTTCCAGTCATGTTTCCATTTAAAGAGATCACTGTGTAATACATTTTACAGAAAGGTACATATGAGATCTGTTAGAAGACTCTTCAATAATCAAATGAATGATTATGTGAAACAAAATTAAGTTAAAAAGAGTGAGATGGAGGAAAGGCAATGAATTATTAAATATTAAGAAAGCAGATATGACACAAGTTAGAAGAAAAGGAAGAGTAGGAGCCAAAAATTAATCTCTTCAGAAAAATTGATATTAGTCATAATTCATAATTAATTTGAAATGTTTTAATATTCAAATTTAACTTTATAAGTAATTAATCAAATGGACTTCTTTAATATGATTTGCTTAATTTTTTTCAAATAAATATTTAACAGAACACATTTTGTTCACCATTTTAGTAAGACACATATGTGATACTATTTATTTCAGAAAAGAATAATTTGTGAGTGCTGGATATGATTTTGTCTAGTTTTGCATTAAAGGATAAGACAAGTTAATATTAGCAAAATTAGTTTATATTATTAGTGGAATGCGGTAAATGCTGGTTTTAGGACCCGATTTTTAGGAACAAATGTAAATGTTACAGATAAAATAACAGAACAATGGAGTAGATAAAAAAAGAAAACCAAAAAATTTACAAGTTCTAATGTCAAAAATACAAAACATCATACAAATTGATCTCACTGAACTAACAGAATATTATACATGCATCTTTAAGTCACCCTACTATCATATCTCAATATAAATTATAAGTAACATAACTATGTATATTTTCAAATTTAAAAAAAATAATAAAAATTAATTTAAATACTTTAAAATCATTAAAAAATTAAAGCATTTTCAAGAATCTCAGGATATTCTTTTATGAGACTGATACGCTACCTACTGCACTAACGAGGCACCTTCAGGATATTCTTTTAATCTGTCTTTTATGTTATTCATTTTTTATTCTTTTTTAAATAGCTAAATTTTATTTATTTTTTAGTAAATACTCTATATCCATAAATTTTCTATAGTTTTATTTCTAACACAGATGTTATCATATATAATGAAATTGCAACATATATTGTAATAAATTATTTTAAATGAAATTTTGAATAATAATATTATACATTTGTCAAATTTGCTGTTTGGTGAAAACTATTAGTAGATATTCAATATAAAAAATATCACCTTATTGAAAACTTGTGTTAAAAATATGAATGTATAGTAAAATATTTTTGTCATTCTAGCACTCAGATTTTTATGTTAATGAAAATTATGATGCTTTCTTTCTATGAGTGGAAGTATTAAGGTCATTATAGGAGATAAATAAATCAGCCTGGCTTTATTTTTGTTTATCTTGTAGAAGCAGTGTTTGATAGTCCAAATGTTCATATTAAACACCCCTCCCCCGCTGCATGACCTACATACCTCAGCAATAATACTCCTTTATGACCATTATCTGTATTATCAAATAATGAAGCAAACAATCTAATATTTAACATAAATTTTCACGTAACTCCTAATATTTACTGCATAGCTAAGCACTTGTTAGAACAGCTGAATACTTTGTCATAGCAAGACTTTCTTGATGAAGGAAACACTCAATTTCATTTGACTTAACCTTCCCAGTTTGAATGGATGTTTCAGAATGTTCACTTGTCATTACAGAAATCTTATCTTTATCACAAAATAAAATCCTACACAAAATATAAAACTTTGAAATAAATCATTTTAATGCATGTTTTTAAGTTGTCACCTTTGACTGTCACCTCTGTTTCACATCCTGTGTTCAATCCTTGTACCATTGATTTATATATATATATATAATTTATATATATATAATATATAATATATATATATAATTTATATATATTATATTTAATTTATATTATACATATACTATATATATTCATTTATATTTATTTATATATTATATATAAGTATATATAATATATACATATTTTATATTTATAATTATATATTATATTATATTTATAATTTATATTATATTATCTATATATATAAAACCGAGTGCAATCAAGAATTTGGTAATTCTCCAATCTGAGCACAGACCCTCTAATCTACTGAATTACAGTCATAGAATTCACAGAATTTTTATTAATATCCATAGATGTTAGACAAAGTCTGTTTGATGATGATTTATTAATTCACATGCCTGTGGATTTATTTTGAGTTTTGTTTGTGGTTTTGCATTTTCACATTCTTTTATAGTGCCATAGTTTATCCTCATTCAGTTTGAATCAATATTATACCCAATTAAAATAAATAAGTTGAATGTATTTCTACTTTTTTATTGTCTCATAAAATGCATTGTTGTAATGCATTTGTTGTGGGCTTTTCTGAAAAATTTCTCATTTTGCGAATTTAAAGGTATTTTCATAGAGAACTTGGACAAACTTTATATAATTTAAAAAATAATGTTGAGAGTAATCCTATAAAGGAGAAAATGATTCATAATTATTTGGAATGTCTTAAAGTTTATATTAAGATAATTATCTATGTAACACATCCTATTTTGAACCCAACACAACCTTCTTTCCTCTTTATCTTCTAGGGTCTTTTTATAGATTATAGTAAAATATTTACTAATATAATATATTAAATACATTTTATTTATCTGGTCTAAATCCTTGATGTTTGCCTGTGCAAGATTTGTTAGCCTATTTGTGGAAATTTCCTGACACAGTATTACCCTAGATCATTGGATACAGTGTTCCAGAACACCATGTAATTAAAGAAAATCAGGTTTTGATCTCTGCACTCAAAAAACATGATTCATGTGGAAGGAAATAAAAAAACAACTACAGAAGATATAAAAGATTCTGATGGAAGTATATACATGTTCCAGAGAGAGTCAAGGACAACCGAGTGGCAGATTGTTCTACTATTCTATATGAAAACAAGAATTTTGATTATCCTGTTTCTCCACAGACCTAACATTTTTGGAGGTTTGACTAACAGTGGGTATGTAAGTGAAAGACAAGAAGTTGGGGTTTTAAATGGAAAATTTTTCACTGAGAAGGTTATGCTTACCATAATGCTTAGGAGATTTGGGACATTGACAATGGGATAAGTGACAGAATACAGCCCCAGGCAGCAGGGACAGAAAGTGAAATTTATTGAATAATGAATAAATGTACATTTTCTCTTTTACTTGATTCATCTGTTTGTTCTATTCCATATCTTGAGGACACTAACTTTGAAAGGTGAAATAGTTTGCGATGGAATTCAAAAAACATCATAGCCTCATTCCAGTGAGAATTATCTATATGAGGTGACATACTATGTATGGTCATTTTAAGTTCACTGTCTATATTACATCAGGCCACTTGAGTTCAGTTTCCTCACATTCCTTCTCACTGTGGGCTCCAGGAAATCAATCCATGGGCATTCAGATTTGACTATAATATCCCACCTTTTGGAGTCCTGACCTGTATTTTGGTTAATAAGTTATAATCAGGGAAATGTCTCAGATCCAGAAACTTATCAAATCTTGTTAGTAAATTGAGGAAATGACCCTTAGTCTGTTGATTATTCATCCTAACTGTGAGTGCACATATTAGGTAGCATTCTATTTGTTGTCTAGCTATTTTATTACCACAGAACCAATAGTTTATTTTATTTATCTCTATAGTACTCTGAATATCAGGGTTCCTGGCTGGCACTTTAGATTTATCACTCATTACAATCACTGTACCCATGTTTATAGCGGTCAGTTGTTCTTGCCTTATTAGTTTACAAGTTTTTATTAGTTCACAGGCTAAATTATCTATTCCTATTGATGAGTCTGGTTCTCTGAGAGTCTTCTGTGTTATTACTGCCTTACACAAGTAAGAACACTAATGTTCTTGCTGAGGAGGTGACTCACAAGATCATTCCTTATTGCTTGGACAATGGTGTATCTCCCAATCTGTGAATTTTAATTATCTGGTGGAATGTCTTGCCATACATGGTCTATCAACACAAACATGTCCTTCTCTTTGAGTCTTTTGTCTATGCTTTTTAAACTATCAGGTTTTAACTCATCCGCCATATTTATAGAGGCTATCACATTTTCTATGCAATTCAGGACTACCTTTTAGAACATGTTTACACTATTCCCTGAGGTTTTACTATATTACTAAATTCTACTTTCCAAGAGAATGCTCCCATATTGAAAAAATAAAACTATTCAATTTTGTTTTGTCACTATTTGGCCTCAAACCTTTTAGGGACATTCACATTTCTGTTGGTATTTCTGTGCTATGTCCTGGTGTTCCTTGGAATGTAGTCCCTTTCCTACACTAGCAGTCCAAGTACATCTCTCATCCAGAATATGCAGAAATTTAATCCTAATAATTGGCCCGGCACTTAGGATTTGGAGCAGGGGACCAAGTGAGGTATTGCAGGAAATTTGTCTGAATTTTCTCCAGGAATAGGGGGCTGTGCTTTTTCTTAATAGAGAAGAGTAATGCTAAGGGAGCTTAAGTGAATCTAAATTTTCAAAATTTCTAGGTGAATCAATGCAAATATCCCTACACCATATGTCAGAATCCCATTTTTTTTTTCCATCTGGGTCTGGATCTTAATACCTGCGTTGACATTTAGATGTTCTTTATAAACTAGCTACTCTTACAAGTCAATTATGGATACAGTCTTTGCTTTTTTTGCTGAAGGAGATGTGCAGCTTTTTACAGTCCATAAAAGAGGCTTTTTTATTTTCATATTTAGCATTTAATTGCTGATTAAAAGCTATCCCTGTTCAGAGCATCAAGTAATAATACAAACCAAATTCCACTCTCATATTACTTTTCCTTTAAAACTTGTCATGCAATACCATCTAATTTACAGCCATTCACTTGCATACAATCCTAGTAGTAGCTATGAACCTTTTTTAAATTGTTTTGTTATCTTATGTCAAGACTCTCTATTCTCCACTTTCCATTCAATTTGTAGCCATCATTGTTAACCAGTAGTGGGTTACTGAGCTCTAAATCCCACATCAGGGCCAAACTGTTCCTGGCACTACCCATTGCAATTTGGGTTCTCTGATGTTTTGCAACCATCCCAACCTGGGTAGGTTCATCATTGGTTCTAACAGCTTGAAGAATGTGGGAGCCCTTGGCATCATCTTCACAGGATTTCTAATAGTGAACAGGGGAACAAACCTGCAAGGAAAGGCAACTTGAGTCTTCCCTCCTGCAGGGTGACGCCACCTTTTTATCCCAACCCAGTGGTCAGGTGTGCACAATCATGGCGAGGGTGCAATATTTCAGGTTCTGGTCATAGAGGTTAATGGTGGAACTGTGTGAACAAACCTTATAACTCATTTACCTACATCTAGAAAGTGGACTGTGAGACTGATAATAGAGGATATTTATCAGAAAATGTTTTAAGGAATAATATCTGTTAAAATGGTTAAGAGGGAGAAAAAGACACTGCGAGAAGAGAGAAGAGTTGCAATTTGATATAACCCTGCCGAATATCACCTGACATTGGAATTTCTGGAATTAGGATGGTCTTTTCAACTTGTCTCCAGCTGGAGAAAGTAACTAGTGTTACTGTATATTCACTTTATCTTTTACTAGGCTTGGGTGCCCCTGGAAAGAATTGCCAACTGAATGAGACTGTTTTCATTAACCAAAACCATTCCTCGGTTGCTTTCTAGTAAGCAGTTTCAGCAGGTGTTAAAAAGTTTGTATTCTTGAATGAAAAAAAAAAAAAAAAAACCTTCATTGTCATTAGGGCACCATAGTATCAAACACTAGTACTAGTCATTTTTTTTTCACAGACAATATTCAATCATCATAAGGAGGTTGGATTTTGTAAATTAACATGACTCTGTATATTAATTCCCCTGAAAGTACATTTTAAACTCCCCACAATTAATTGTTGGGCTAATTCAGTAGAAAACCTCATGTAGAGTGATAAGGGTTTAATAACGAAGATCCATACAGAACTCACACAACTAAACAAAAGCAAAACAAGAAACCCAATCAAAAAATAGGGAGAAGAACTAAAAAGACACTTCTCCAAAGAGGAAATACAAATGACCAACAGGCACATGAAAAATTGCTCAACATCACTAGCAATAAGGGAAATGCAAATCAAAACCACAATGAGATACCACCTTACACTAATAAGAATGGCCCACAACTATAAAATGGGCAACAACAAATGCTGGCGAGGATGTGGAGAGAAGGGAATATTCTTACACTGCTGGTGGGAATGTAAACTGGTCCAACCTCTATGAAAAGCTGTGTGGAGGGCCCTCAAATTAATGAAAATGGAACTACCATATGACCCAGCAATTGCTCTCTTGGGAATCTACCCTAAGGAGATCTCAATGCTTGTACAAAGGGACACCTGTGCTCGGATGTTTATTGCAGCATTATTTATAATTGCAAGGACAGGGAAGCAACCAAAATGTTCCAAAATAGATGCCTGGATAAAAAAGATGTGATACACACACACAATGGGATATTTTTCATCAATTAAAAATTGGACGATTTTATGATAACATGGATGGACTTAGAAGAAATTATATTAGCAGAAACAAGTAAAAAAAAAAGAAACCAAATGGTTTCACTATTATATGGGACATGGGAAAGATAAACAAAAAGCCATGAAGAAAAGTAAAAAGAAGCCAACAACCAAATTAAAGTACACAATTTGGGGGGAGCAGATGTGACAGGGTGGGAACAATCAGGGAGGGGGGTGAACCCCAGGACCACAAAGATGTGAAATTTACATATAATTAATTTAATTTTTAAAAAGATTACATTTTATTGCTGAGTATTTACTTTTTGCAAAGCATGTGGTACCCTAACTTATCTACCTCACTGAGAAAATGTGTATCACTTCTTGTGTTTCTTAACACATTTTTAAAATTTATTTATTCATTTTATAAATGGTAATAAATTTTAATATGTGCCTGATACAGTGCTTAGTTAATGAAGGAATCAGGTGAACAAATAAATAATACTCTTTTCTCAAAGATATACAATATGTATCCATATATTTGTTTTTAATTTACATATGTAGATGTATGTTTTCCCTGAAATTTCTGCAGCATGCAGAATTCAGTCACCTATTATCTATAGGTAAAGATGCTTTTCCAGAAACTTTACCTAGGGAAATAATTATAGAAACTAAACCCTTTGCAAGGATTGTGTTAAAGCTTATTCTTATGCAAATCCACATGTTTTGCTGAAAACTAGGCATGCACATAAGAGAAAATCAAGAGCTGTTGGCCAAAAGTTCAGCAAAATTTATCATAACAACAAAAACAAAAAAACAACAAAAGAACAGACACTCAGAGATACCTGATATGATATATTAAAGTTTTATAATCTTAGGCGATCACAGAATATCTACTCAAAATAAAAATCAATGCCTGCACAATTAGATTTGCAAGGCAGAACAGTTTTTATATTATTTCAGTTAAATAATAACCAAAATCAGAAAATGCAGTTTTGTGTGCTTCTATGACATTTCTAATATTAGATTTTATTTTACCCTCTCTGTCTCCTCTCCACCCTTTTAAAAAAACTAACTACCCCTAAAATTCTACATGGCCCATCACTTTTATTATGATTTTGTCCTATGAAAAATACTTTAAACATCATCCACTGTGTATGCAAAATATAATCCTATTATCCTCTTATTTCTATGCATGGCTTGTGAGAGTACTGTTTCCTTAGTAGCTTACTGAAATTTTTCTTTCTCTTAAAATCATATATTTTGCCCTACTACTATTTAATCTTTATTTTCTTGAACTATTTAGTGTGAACTTAATGCTCATCTATAAGATTAACCTAATCATTTTCATTCTGACTTTTACTTTTGCAACATATTGGCACACCATTAGGGGTTTTGTTATCAATTGGAATTCATATATAGACTAGATCTAGAATGATACAAAGACATATGACAACAAAACAGAATTGGAAATAACACCTGTTCCTTCATCAACACAATCATAGTTTAGAATCCAGCACTTGGTATGCTTTAAGTGAGTAGACAACTTCTCTATAAACCCATATAAATCTCTCTGGTGGTGTATCATTAGTTACATTATGAGTATATAAAGTTACACAAAAAAGAATATATCTGTAATTTAATAGAAATTATATTGTATTGTTGGACATGTATAATTAGGGAACTGCAAGAAAGGGTATATATATTATGCTTTGGTAAATATAAGGTAATTAATTATAACATAGTTAGAAAGGCAGAATATACATACATATGTATTTCCCAAATCTATGAAGGTATTTCAAGGTAAACAAAGTGCTTATTAGAATTGCTAAAGAGAATAAAATCATGTCAACTTGAATTATTTTAGCACACTTTATTAAATTATGACTGACAGATAAACCTGGAAATAAAATATATTCTATTAGATTATTTGTACCATGGATATTACAAGCAGAAAGTGACCCCAATCTCATTCAATTTACTGAAAAATTTCAATGGAAATACAATTTTTACATGTGTTTCCATTCTCTATTCATTTCAGAAAGAGTTGATCAAAGAAAAAATGACTTCCTGTGATTTGTACCTGAAAAATGTACTTGGAAGAAAATCTCAGATTTTCTTAACAGATGTACTATATAAAGAATATCACGATGCACTGAAATCACTCATTTTCTTTTTTTTTTTAATGCTGTGATTATTCGGTTAATTATATACATCTTAAACATGTAAAGAAAAGGGAACAGATGGTAAACAAGTAGTTTAAAGGAGATAGGGCCATGCAATAAAATTATTCATCATTAACTTGAATTTCCTTGTTCAAATTATTTTGCTCTATGTATCAGAAATTGATGCTACTGTTGAAGAATAAGAAAAATTCAAGGGCATAATTCTAATATCAAAGTTATTGATGTATACCAGCAAGTACCAAATTATGCTATTGCTACTGAAAAATAAACAGAAAGTACTGTTTGTTTGTTTTTTAACAATCCAATAGTAAAAAAAAAATGCTTGAAAGACGATAGTTAAGTTCTCAGTTATTTGGAAATCTATTTGGAATTTTAGGATCCCTTATAACATACATATTATAGAAATGATGTTATAAGTACAGTCAACTTTCATTAATTCCTGATATCCATAGGTCATTTGCTTAGAGACAGGGATCTATTCCTTTTTAGCAAAAAATGCATAAACACACACACACACACACACACACACACACACACACACACACACGAACAGTCTTTGCCAGGATTTTCTGATTTTCTAATTCATTGCAATATACTCATATCCATCCATTTCCTTATTCAGAGAATTAGTGTTATTTTTTTGGTGTCATTTTATTACCTCTTTCTTATAAGGATCATGAATTCAATTTTTACGTCACATTGACTATTTTAAAAGTATCCCTCTAATATATCTCCTTGAACTAAAACTTACCATTATAATCCATTTTGTTCAAACTTTCTAGGGGGCCCTTTTAAGATGTTAATAATATTTGCAACTCCTGTGGTTAGTATCTTTTAATGGTCTGCTGTTTCCCTTAGGAAGAACCCAAATCTCACTGATTAGTAAATTGAGGTCTGCGATCTTGCATCTGGTATGCAGGGATCATTTTATCTCTGTTTCTATAAATGATTTTTTCTACTAAATTTTTATGGAAGTATATCCATACCATTTATGTATTGTCTTTAGCTATTTTTATTCTATAATGCAGAGATATTACACAAAACTTAAGATATATGATCTCTATAATACTTTGTGCTTAAATTTACAGAAATTATTTTCACACCAACATCATTCTGTAAACCAAAATCAGAATTTGTCTTCTGATTGAGAAAATATAAGATAATAATCTGATTATGTACTCTCTCTATGAAATCATTATACTTAAAAGCATCTTGCTTGTAAAATGACTACATAACCAATCAAACCTCAATCTTTTGCACTCCTAAGGATGCTTTTTAAATGACAGATATGAAACTTTACTAATACAGCAGTGTTTACTGACATGATTCCTTTGAGATCTATGTTATACATCTATTGAAGGTTAGTATGGATTACAGCTTTAGCGACTGACCTCAGTAGAGGAAAACAGATTGGTCAATACCAAATGAAACCACGACCCATTATTCACTATTATGGGTTAAAAAGCTAGGTTACATTTTAAGCTTTTTCCCAAGTAATCTACGATTCTTCTCCTCATGGGATGCAATTCACTAACCTTTATCTATTAGGAGACCGCCAGCCATAATCAATCAGTTTAAGCCCAATTGAAGTGATCTCCCTCAGACCCTAAAAAAATCAATGATTCAAATGAAATAAGTATCCTGAACAATAACAAGTAGAAATGTTAAAAGACTCAACTCTTTCATATATACTTTATACAGTACTTGCACTGAAGAGATCCTATTTACCTTACTAGAAACTACCCTCATGCTTTTCACATAGCTTGCTCTGTGTATGATTAAAATTTTTTCAGATTTACTAACTCAGCCTACCAGACATTACAGCAGTACAGTTAATCTAGAGACAGGTCTCCCTAGGCCCACACAAATAACTCTAGGCAGTGCAGCATATCTCAATAAATCACTTACACATATGTTTACTCCCTGACATGCAGTTATCTTCTCTCTTTGTTTCTGTAAAATTTTTCTACTAAATATTTATTGAAATTTCTCTAATAGAGAAATAAAGGCTAATAATTTCTCTAGTAGAGAAATTTCTCTATCGAGACCTATTCTATACATCTATTGAAGATGTCCCCCACCCATGGTAGACACCCATTTCTTTGTTTAAATTAATCACATTCACCTCTATAAGGATCCAAATTGTTGCTGCCTTGTTATAGTAATAGGATTTTCATTTTCATTTTAATATAATTAATTTTATTTATATTATTGAGAAACTACTTGGTTTAGTTTGAGTCAATAAACATTTATTTTATCTCCCATACGGAAAAATATTCTGACACTTTAGATATAGGTTTAAATTTTATATATGGCTTCTGCACTTGGATTTTTAAATATAATATTATTGATACATATATGCATACAGAAACAGTTAAAGGTAATGAAATAGACTAAAGAACCTCAGTGTATAAAATACCTTATTCTGGGTTCAGATTATCACAGTTCAAAAACAGCTTTTACAATTGTTTACATATGATACTAGGTAAGTCATTCGAAGCCTCTGTTTTCTTATCTGTAAAACAAAAATTATGATACTTTTCTCAGCTAGGATTAAATTAGATGGCATATGTTAGGAGTTTGACATTTGGTTGGTCTTTGATTTGCTTCTCTACTTTAAATCTACCTAGAGGCATGGAAAAAAGAGTGATTCTAAGAAAGGAAATGTTAATAAAAATGCAGAAACAAAATTTAAAAATAGGCATGGTTTGCAGGCCATCTCTGGAAGCCAGAATGTGAAGAATAAGATTTGGAAAATACAGTTATTTTCGGTTCAGAGGAATGTAGATGCAACATGTATATGGTATGAAGTAGTAAATAAGGCAGACTAGTTTTGTGAAAAAGGAAGGATAAAGGGCTAATAGAAAAGACATCATTGTGATTAAAATAATTAGTGAAACAGCAGTATTTCATTAAATGTTGAATAATTATTGAATGATTTTTGACATGGATAATTTTACCCCAGTTTTATATGTCAATCATTACTAATGAAAAGACAAAAGTTTCTTATTTTCTCAAATATTTCTAAAAGTTTCTTATTTTCTCAAATATTTCTTATTTTGTAAATATTTCTATAATGAACTAGGAAATTTATTAAGTATCAGTATAATAAAATGATACATAACTTATCCTATTTCCCCCAGCATGATTGATTAAATTTATATTGCATAGTAGAAACTGAAAAATAAACACAAGCAGATTGCACACACCCTACATATAGCAATGTCCTTCAAACAAACAAACAAACAAAAAACCACCAAAAAGTTGTGAATTGCTACTATTACCTTTTTGTCCTTTTTTGTCATGTCTACAATTTTTAATCTTTAATTTTCTAAATAAGTGTATGCTGCCCAGTATTTAAAGCATGTCAGAAATGTCAAAAATAAAGGTCACCTATTATTCTTCATGACTGAATCTTGATTAGTGAAGAAGTTTTTGATTAGTAATTAGGGAGGGTGGAGATATGAAAGTCTCAAACAAAATAATATGTGAAGAGAGAAAAAGTTAATGAACATTCCAGATTAGAAACTCCTGTTTACCATTTCAAGAAGGAATTTTCTCTTTTGAATTTATTTCCCTATCGTGATTATCTTCAAATTGTTACCAAAAAATAATTTTTTAAGTGAAAGACTATGTTTTTTGTTTGTTTGTGTCATCCATGGTGTAAAAAGAGGAGAGAAGCTTGGAACTTTTCTCAGTATCTACAATCAGGCTTAAAAGCAAAAAAAAACCAAAAAACCTTTAAAGCATTAAAGTAGTCCAAGTTTACATTATAAAATCAAGACCCATGGAAAAATTTTTGTGAGGGGGTGATGTAGATCTGAGCAGCAAGCAAATAAGTCCACAGACTTACCAAAGCATATTTGGCTAATATTCAATGTTCTCATATGTAGTAAAAACAGCAACTTCAGTAGAAGGAAGAGACATTCATTTTGAGGAGACATAGCTTTGATTTAGCTTTTTTCCTTTCTTCCAGTTATATAACTTGGGATAACTCGTTTAACATTTTCTAGCAACAGGGAATCAAATGATTTTCGAGTTGTTACTGCTTTAAAATACTCATTGATGTTGGGATATTAATTGTTGGAATCCATAAAGACAAAAACAAACACTGTCTCAATTAGGAGGCAAGCAAAATGTTGCATTTAAAGATGCTGGAGTTTCCAAATATTTCCCATCCCTCTTGTGAGGAGATTAATGATTAGTAAAATAACCAATTGTGTGCAACTGATGGAAAAAAAAGACAGGGGAAAAAATTCTGAAAAGGTCCATCACCAGATAATCAGCTCCTGAATAATTCATTGATGACTGAATTTCTTTTTCTCACTACCTAAAGACTCAGCAAAACTGTGTTATTTCTGATTTTCCTGATCTTATCAGTATTAAAATAAGCAATCTTTTATGATAACCCCATATTAAATAAGAAAAGAGCAAGGAAGGAGTCTTCCCCATTTGATATTTATTGTTGATTTTAATCCAGTTAGGTCCATTCTTGCCTCCCTTCTACTGAAAGGGTTCTGTTCATCTCCATTAACAATGCTTCAGTCCATGCCACAGTATCTCTCACCTAGATGCTTGCAGTGATGTGGAAATTGTTCACCGATGTCACTCTTTCTTGCCATTGAACACACCAATGATAAAAAAGGTCTTCCGGATATAAATCTCTTTTTAAATGTCCAGTATTTCTCTTTAGAGAAATAAATACTCTCTAAAATTTGTATTACTGCTACAAGTCTTCCTTTAACACCTAGGCATGTCTTCTTAATCCATTTTTTTATTCCTCTAAATGGAAAGTAGTTTGGAGACAAATCTGTAATATATGAATAACAGTGGCCTTCTCACAGATCGATGTTCTGATAGGCTCCTTTAAAGTTCTATGGATTATAACCCATAAGTAACGCATTCTTGTTTCTACAAAGCTCATAATCATAGTCAGGTTTGATCAATTTAAACTTCATTAAAACAAATGCCAAAGGGTACTGTTGTGTACTGGACACAGGTCTGTTCCTTAGGAATCCTCCCTACCAAGAGATACCACGCATAAGCATGTTTATTTGTGTTATTTTTAAAGTGAAAATCATCAATAAAGCCAAAGGACTAGAATAGATGTTTTAAGTAGGTCAGTTAAGAAAGTAAACGCATCTTTATGAATGAAAAAGTTATTGGTAGAGAAACTAAAGGACCATGATGACATTAGTCAGAGAATCTTTCTAAACAATAAGTATATGCAACATGAACAGAAATCATCAGAGAAATATGAATTAGTGATGAAAAATCTTAGAAAAGATAAATTTTAATAGGATGTGCTATTAAGAAGAAAAATTGACCACAGAAAAATGAAAGAAAATATCAGTGGTCTACATGTGAGCTAAAATCAGTTATTTGCAAACATTGATGGGTAGGTTTTATTCACTAATTAATTTCCTAAGAAATTCTAAAATAGGGACTGTCATGAAAATGCACAAATTCAGTATTAAGATACATGTTGCAGTCACTTTGAGAAAGCTGCAGGAATAATTAAAATTCATATTGAGATACATTGAAAGTGAAATTCTTATACTATGAATTTTCAAAAAGCTGCCACTTGTCTTAATAAATTAATAACACTAAGAAAGTCAATTAAATATTATGAACACTTTTGTTAACTGCATTCAATATTCTAAGTTGGAATAGACATGACTATGTATTTTATATTTGTTCTATGTAAATAAAAGATAAGAAGTAATGGATTTGTAAAAATTAATATGTATCATGTTATCTGGCAAAGGGAAGCACTAGATGTCAATATTTCACTTAATGAGAGGTAAATTTAAAATTTATTAGAATAAACTTGAGAGTTATATTGAAATACATCTAGTTCCACTTATTAAATTATTTTTTTCCCCAAAGAACTGGCAAATACAAAAATAAGGTAGAGGCAGCATGTGTTAAACAAAGAATAAATGCAGCATTTATCGTAGAATTCTCCACCTTTGTTATAAAATATAAAGTTTCTTGGGTGCTTCCTTATATTTTAATGAAATAATGTTAGTATTACTCAGTTGCTAAGCATAAAAAAGGAGTATAGCCATAATCTTATCCCTACATTCTAAACGGGAAAAGTTGTAAAATAATGGTGATTTACCATATAGAAACAAGTTGTTCTAGTTTTGTCTATGTCACCTCACTTACAAACTCTATTAATATAAACATCCCCTTCATATACACATGTGAAGCATTTCTAAGAGCTTGTACCTAGGGAACAAATTGTGGACCAAAAGTGGTATATCTCTTTATTTTTACTGACTTTGTCAATTTTTAAAATGAAAATACAGTACCATTTCTTCTCATATAATATCATCTCCAATACATTTTAACAAACCATTACAATTATTTTTCAGCAACCTTCCTCAATTAGAGTTTCATATCTGAGTCACACACTACAGAAAATGAATTGAGTAGCTGCAATTTCCCAAGGATGAACTGTATAACAATATAGAGAAGTTAATTCATGACATATCCAATGCCTAATGTTATTATATCTTAATTATCTCCCCAAACCTGATTAAGAAAACTGTATCATGAGTGGTAAGCAATAAAATGATATCTTATTGAAGAACTAATTTGCCTTTCACCAATTAGTAATGAGTTTCACTCGCTCTATTCCTATGTATGCCAAGTTTTTGAGTAAGCTTAAATACCACGCTACTTTAAAGTCCACATAATCCTCCTTTAACCATCAATCTGACTACACCTCCACTTGAGTTTCATTCTTTCTTCATAATACTTACACCTTTTAAAAGACTACATAATTAACTTAGTTATCAGTATAATGTTTATTGACGGTAACTCAGTTTACAATGACAGTTATCTTTGTACATTTCTTCCTGATAAAGCCTAAGAACCATTTTTTTAAAATTATAGCTACTCAATAAAGAGTTAATAAATGAAAGTTGGAACATTTCTGTATTTAGAATCCATTCACCTTTCCTTTCTAATTAACTATATGCTCATTTACTTAGCTTACAATTTAATAGAGTGAAATTATTGGCAAAAGTATGTGTTTGTTCTAATCTATCTGGACACTAATTTGACACACAAAATTTGTCTTCTTTTCAACTTAACCTGAAACTACTAGCTAGAAAGCAGTACTCATTCCTTGGACACACTGGAAGACAAATGTGAATAATCCACAAACATCTAAATTAAAAAAAAATTATTTTGGAGGCACACAATAAATAATAACCTTTTTTATTAGGTACTTGTGGATCATGAAGTTGATATGGCTTGAGTTTTGCAAATTCCGAATGGGAGCTTCTTATTTTCACTCATGTTACTTCTGGTTTATATTTTTATAACTTTCTAATAAACTGTCTTATATCTGAAAGTTTTTCGCTTATTTTATAACTTTGTTGATTTTATTAAATCAAACTAATCAAGATCAAATTGATGTGACAAAGTTAAAATGAATATTCCCCACTAAAATCTAATCATACATACCAAACACTGTTATCACTATTCATAAAATCTTAAGCATATTTTGAGGAAGAGTTTGAGAAAAAAATATATATCAAGGAGTATAGAAATGTGATTTTTAGATTAATAAAAAGGAAAATTATAATAATTTTGAATTGCTAAAAAGTTGGTTCAATACACTCTCATTGATCCACCAGGAGGTATTTAAAATATATTTAAAAAGTTTTTTTCCAGGCATGTGAGCATTAGGGTTTTTCACTATAGTAAATCATGATTTTAATTTAATTTGATTAACATGAACAGGTATGTGTTCTAACATTGTAAACATAATTTTTTTCAAATCCCTTTCTACTCAAAATATAAAATGAAAATTTCATGTTTCATGTTGAATATTTCTGAAAGGCAAGGTGAATGAATAGTACCATATTAATGCAAATATTTTCTTCCTAGGTTACTGGGAGCAAGGCTTGTGTTCTTTTCAGCAGCATGAGTGACTAAACAGTGTCCAATGTATAAACTTATAATAGTCACGCAATCATTATAAAACCTGGCATATATAAGAAGGTGACCTATCATTCTGCTATTCAAAAATTAATTAATGAATACATTTTCTACAAAGTGATATATGTCACAAAAATTGATGATATATGCCTTCAAATTACATTAAAACTGTTTTGGTTGTTGTTGTGATGGTGGTAGGGCACCATTATATAAATCATTGACAGCCATTAGCCAATGTTATGATGAAGAAAACGCATTGATCCAGTAATGACTAGCAATAATACAATCAAATTTACAAAGAGTTAATATTTATAATTAAGTGAACCTGCCTATTGATCCTTGCTTATCTTAATATTGAATGGTGAAAGAACAAGATTGAATATTCTCCTATTGGGTTTAGACATTCAATTGTCTGAAGGCAAAGAAACTGAACTAAATGATTTATGAATGGCTCTTATAGTTCTTTGAATAAATGCTCAGTCCAATCCCAATTAAATTAAATGCTAGCAGAAGTTTAATTTAAAATAGAATGTTTTATCAGCAACCCATACTGTCTAGCCCAACCAATCTCTTCCTATAATATGTCTGAGGACACATAGAACAACAAAAAGAAATTAAAAAAGAAATTTTCCAGAAAGCCTCATTACTTACAAATAATATGACAGAAAACTAACACTGGAATTGTTAAACAAATAGATATATAAAATTAGGTTGATGAAATGGTGCTCTAGACTTTCATGTCATATACAAACTTCAACTCATAAGGGGATACTTTATAAAATACAGGTTTATATGACAGTCATCTCTTCTAAGTCACAGTATTTGGAAAAACAAATAGAAAAACATTAAACCAACAGCTGGGCAACCTTATCAGTTATGCAGGAATTACTTTGGGAGAAGTTTGAATCCCGTATATTTTTGTTTCAGAGTTTTGTTTTGTTTTTGTTTTTTTCTATATTCATTTATAGCAATTTCTCAAGGAAGACAAGTAGAAGGTAATTATTCTACTATATTTATGTAGAGGGTCAGGAAGAGATCTAGCAGTACTTTCTGTTAGAATGAGATTATTCAATGCATCTAAATAAGGGCAAATCATGAAATCTTGGTGAAATTTGCCTTCTAAATATTTCAAAATATTTTCTACTCCACGGCTTTTTGCCAAAGATTTAATAAGAGCAGTATCTCTTTATTGTCCCTGACTGCTTTCCTCCTTTAACATCCTTTCCTTAAAGACTTTCCAAAATAATCATTATAATAGTTGAAAACCTTGTTTAGCAACTGTTCAATAGCTATTCAGATTGAGCCCATTTCTCACTCAGTGGTATCATACATAAATTATATGTATGTATGATGTGTATGCATATGTATGCATGCATGCATACACATACACATAGTTTTAAAGGCATGACCCCATTTGTACTGAAACTCATGATCCTTATTTCTCTCTGCATTGTAGTCATACCACTAGTATTTAAATTTTCTAAACATGGCATGTCTCTTCTGTTTTAAGTCATTGCATATATATTGTCACCTTGGGAAAAATTTCCTCCCACAATTCCTTTATTTTATGTAAATTGCAGTCACTTTCATTGGGAAGATTAGCCTGATCACCAAACTAGAGTAACCTTTCTTATTCTCTTATATTTACATCTTCTGTGACATCTTAATTTATATATATTTTATGTAAATGTTTGGTTATTTTATTTTTTTTTTGTACTCATTTTGAAAGTACACTATGGGAGATTGGAAAAAGTCTGTGCTTTTTCTATCATTTTATCCTCAGTAATTAATACAGTGCAGGTGTTTGATAACTTTTTGTGTGTACATATATATTTACTCATGCAATGTAATATATTCATTACATATAATGAATGGAAGTGATAGGAATAGTTAAAGATGTATAAAGTAGATCTGCATTAGATGAAACCCCACTAAGAAAATTATAATTCTACACATAAGCTTCACTTACATTTGTAAATCATAAAATGAATTGTCATCTAAGAAAAGCAGTAGAGGAAGGATAAAAGTTAATGTATTACCTTAAAGGATTCCAAATACATGTAACTTATTCAAAAGCAAATTAATGTTTAACCTACATTGCCTAGAGAAAGTTACTAAAGAATATTTTACTGAAAATTATCTATTACAGAGTCAAGTATAAAATTAAAATACTAGTGAATATTTTGTAAGCTTCAATGGAATATAATCAGAAATAGCTGCATTAAACATAAAGTTTTATGACTAGGAGTAAATCATCTAAAAACATGAAGATTTAAGATAAGGCGAGATATAATGACTCAGTCAAGAAATTTATAAGAGAAATACCCCCATTAGAGCACATGTGCTGTGGATATGGATATGGTGACATATTGTCAAAAGGAGGGGGTGTGGAGGGTCATACAAAACTGGCTATAGGTCAAATTAAGTCAGCAATTTGCAAGTCAGTGAGGAAGCTTGCAGAGTACAGTATAACATATTCTTTTCAAATTTAGAAGAATCCAGAGACTGTGAGAAATTGATGATTCTCTTTTTTAACTCCAATTTCTGCCTCATTTTCTATCTCAGTTCATATTTATTTTTCATGTAGACTTCTGAAATATGGTCATATGGCATCTTGTGAGTTGAAAGTTTCTGAGGCAGTCACACTAATATTTTGAAGGTCAGTCTTTTAAATAATGCCATTTAGCTCCAACATTTCTACAACTGTGGATATTTTGACTTAAAGTGTAATAAAAGAGATATAATTCAGTGACAATTTCAATGCAATAAAGGAATCATTTTAATAAAAGTGAAGTCACTTAGAGGAGCACATAATCATATGGGAAAAAATCAGTCAAATGTTTGATAATGATTTTATCTTTATTTATTTTTAAGTCAATATTAAGTCAATGCCTTAATTATGTGAGCACATTATTGTTCTTACACCACAAATCACATAATCTTCTGGTAAAATATTTGTGTCATATATTATGTAATATATGCTATAATATATTGTTATTATATATTCTATTATATATCATTCCCAATGCCACCAAATTGTAAGCAATGGGAGGACTGGAAAACATGTTATATAATCTCTTGAATTTACAGATTTTGAGCAGTTACTAAACCTAAGGGATGATCAATACATCATGTTTGAAAATTTTTCTATTAGGTGATGAGTTTGTTTTCTTTTTTTCCCTTTTTCATATCACACCTTAAGCTTCAACCAGGTATGCTATTTCACTCTATTTTGTCACTTCATATTATTTTTTAAGGATTAATTTTTTCAGTAATTCTAGGAGTGATCTATTTTTTAAGAAGTTAAAAGATAAACAAGCATTGTAGTTATTTCCTGCATTTGTCTTTGAATGAATTAGGGTATTTTGTGTGGTTTGCTTTCGTGTTTATTTTTTCATGTTTGTTTGCTTGTTTATTGAAGAAAAATTATGTATTATTTATTTGATCTTTCAGCGTACATTGATGTGGGAAGGTAGTTACTATTTATTCATTTACTTATTGTCTCTTATTTATTTTATTATTTTTATCTCCTTTTTTTTTAATTTTGTGGGTATAATTCCTTTCTTTCTTTTTTTTAACATCATTATCTACCCCATTGTTCTCTTACCACCTTCCACCTTATCCCATTTCACCCCTTTTCACTCCTTCCCTTTTCATGCTGAGCTTCAATTCTGTTGAAATTTAGTTTAAATTTTTTCTTGTCTGTTTTCCCTTTATCTCTCAAATAAGTGAGACCAACCAATATTTCTCTTTTTCTTTCTGGCTTGTTTCTGCCAGCATGATTCCTTCTAGCTCCATCCATGTTGCTGCAAATGACATAACATTTTTTTGAAAGATGAATAATATTCCATTGTGTACATATACCACAGATTTCTGTACCATTCATCTGTTTGGGGGCATTTTGGTGATTTGATATCCTGGCTATTGTAAATAACACTGCAATAAATATCCGGTACAGGTGTCTTTATGAATTAGAGTTTTTGTTACCTTTGGGTAGATTCCTAGAAGTGAGATTGCTGGATCAAGTGGGAGTTCCATTTTCAGTAGTTTAAGGGTCCTCCACAATTTTATCTATTCATTGTTTTAGTCTCCATAGTTCCCCTACCACCAGAACATTTAATATGAGATCCATTCTTTTGACATATTTTCATTAAACAATAGGGCATTGTTAATATAGGTATTGTTATTCAGATCTCTATAACATATTCATCTTGTGTAGCAGACCTTTACACCTACTCAAAATTAAATGTTATGAACTATGTTCAACCTTTTATTTCTAAATTGCCAGACAAAAGAGAAAGAAATAAAGAATCATTCAAAATTTATGTATACCAAAACCAGATAGAACTTTTCACATAAAACTGCATTTAATTCTCAAAACAATCAAATATTATAGATACATTTTATTTATTTACTTGTAGTTGTGATCACAAGTTTGGTAAAGTTTTAGGTTACATACTTGTGTACAAATAATTCATAAATTATCAGCTATGAAACCAATTACAAACAGATTTCTGGTTTCACATATATTCACACATATATGCTCACAAATATAGTTTTTTACTTTAAATATAAGCATTTGAATACATCATAACTATAGATCTTATTCTTCTCAAGATTTAAGGAATAGTTAGAACAGAAATTAAGGAACTGATTGTGAAGTCAAGCACTGTAGGTACAACTCTTCAATCTGCAATATAATCAAATATTGGCCCTCAAGAATGGGATAATAACAGGGTTAACAAAGGAAACAACTGATAGAGAACTTGTAAGAAAATTTTGATTACTTAATTTTGATTTTGTCAAAATATTTCTGTTATATGACTGAATAAATACAATGGGTATCTGGAATCCTAGAACAAAAGTGGTCTAGAAAAAAGTGGTTTCTCTAGACTATTATGCTTAGAAATATATGTTTGACATTCAAAGTACAAAAGATGCTTGGATTTAACAGTTATATGCATTTGTAGAGTAAGTTCCAAATACAAAGAACAGATATATTTACAACTAGAGCTAAATGGAGTAGTTGGATTTTGTAATCATGAATTAAAATCATTTTTAAAGGCAATATATTTCATTCTATTATTATCACTAATATCAGTTTTCCTTTACTTGGCATAGAAGTAAAACCAAAACTTGCACATATGACATATTCTTATATATGTCTTAGATGTCCCTTTCACTGACAGTTTACTGTCAGTTAAAATGCTCAAAAAGTTTGTAAATGGAAAAAAAAATAGTGAAACTAAATTTGCAACTAAGCACAAAGGAAGGAAAGTATTTTTTTAACTGCAGTTTATATCCCTGATAGATACATTCATTAACAAAGAACGTCTATTCAATAACATTTACATTATCTTGGTTGAAACAGATATATAAAATGTGGAATAGACTGTATTGATCATCAACTAAAAATTCTTATCTACCATTTGTATTTATATTTCCTATATTACTCCTTATGTAATAGTACTCCAAAATGATGAGTGAATTTTGAATGTGGGATTTCACTTTCACTCAGAAGAAGAAAAAGGTATTGTTTTTCCACATATGAAAGCAACACAATTTGTCATCACTAATGTATTTACATACAGCCACAATGGCTCCCCTACTCCGACAATCTCCTATAACAAGATTTAACAATCATATTAACATTTACCAAATCACAGCAGTATATCTAAGGCAACAGTTTTCAAACTGTGGTCCCATAGTCAGAAGTGCTATTTTTACCTGGGAACTTCTTAGACGTGCATATTCACAAGCCGTATAAAGGACAACTGAATCAGAACTCTAGAGCTGGATTCTACCAGTATTTGTGT